>SADC01000762.1:0-41282 GCA_004194705.1 Ditylenchus dipsaci | reverse complement strand
AAGTCAATAACTACCCCTCCCCCGTGTATAAGCACCTCCATAAAAAGGGTACCATCTGCAGACAGATCGCTAAGACTCGCTCCCTAATGTGGCTTCGATGTGGCCGTTTCAGCCACATTTTGCCAACCCTGATGATGGTGTGTGCAACAAAATTCTACAACCCATCGATTTCACATACAAATGTTTATACATAAATGCCCACCCTTGTCAGGCGCAGCATTTGGAGTAGCCGCATCCCGGGGTAGATACTACGCTTACCACTGCATATGGTTGTGTTGAGTATCTTTTTCATGAATTTTTAAAATCAAAAGCAGGAAGTCCACACGGTCCTGTTTTAAGCCAGCGGTAGATATTTATGTTTCAAAAGCTTGAAGTTTTTAAAAGGGCTACAGGATCAGTGACCACTTTTACTGCGTGAACTGTGACTGCAGATTTCAGTTTGCTTCTCTAATGTGTGGGTGTCTGTGTCGTATGTCCGCCATGCATAGTGTCCTAAGAATTTACGGAATTCAGAACCATCCCCAAACACTATGAGTGTGACACAAATAAAAAATTTTATTGAAGTCCGGTTATATCGTGAGTACAGTTAGACACACCATGATATACGTTTTGCTATTTGATCTAGGTTTTTTTAGAATCGAGAAGATTGCTTGCTTTGTATTGTCATCAAGAGGGCCTGAATCCGACTGAATTTTCGCCTCAACCCGTATGAGTTAATTCAACAGCTGCAAAAAACGAGTATAAGATTGAGCATCACCGGCTCGGAAATAATACTCTCAGCACCGGGTAAGTAAGCATTCTATGAGTTGCCAAAGCATTTAATGACCGCTTATTGACTGGTTCCGGCCAGAGCACATTAAAGATAAAACACGCAAGCGACATAGAAATTGAATTTCTAGTGCGCGTGTGTTTATATAATTCATGAAAGAATGAGTTGCCACGAGTCATACTTCCTGGTAGAGATGAGCATTGCTGACCATCAACGCAAACTGGTCACCAATCTTACTACTTCGGGTTGCGTAGGCAGATAACCTGAAGAAAAAAACAGTTTTGAAAACTTATCTAATGCAACACAGACGATCGATGTCGAAATTCTTTAGCGACTTTTGATGATTTAACAAGGAAATGCAAATTCATCGCAATCGACCTATGGACCGTATCCACTCTAATATACCGTGAGGCATACTAGAGTAAGTCGGTTAGTAATTGTGTTCTGTATATCTCTAAGATAACAACCTAGTTCTTGCACTGTGATTAAGTTCTTAGCAGTCGGTAATCCTTTAGAGGACGTCCTTTTTCTGTTTGGGCTTTTATTCTTTCTCTGCTTCCAAGCATCCTTGTTAGTTTTAGCTAGACTCTTGACCCGAGCTTTGGAACTTTACGTACTTGAAATGAGCAGGCACTTGAGCATTATTGATAAAAGCTGGGATCTGAAAGACTACAATTTAAATTGAATTCACTAGAAAAAATGGAAGAAACCCTGCGAGACAATCACAAGATCTTCGCTTTCAGCAACTTGAAATCTATGGTTATATTATCCAGTTAGAATGATTACTCATCGAGAATCTAGCTTAATTGCCACATCGAGACAGCTATTTGTGCGTTACATTAATAATTTAAAGTTTTTCAAGGCTAGGATTGGTACAATGCTTAAGACAAAAATATTTGAAATACAATAGTTTTTAATTTTGCTAGACTTTTTGAAATTTAGAAGGGTTAAAGGGAGGGTACATCTCTTGTCCGTATCTGGTCCCGCATGGAAATCGTTTTAATTCAAATTTAACAGATTCGAAGGTCGCTGGTTGAAATCCCTCTGGTCGCACACTTTATTTTTTTAGCATTTTTCCGAGTTTGGTTATCGAGAATATCCTAAGGCTCATGGGAGCACAAAAAGAACTTAAGCGCAGATGCACACTACTTGAGCTGAGTTAGAGCCCAAACCTAGGTAAGGATGGGTAATACTTAAATCTAGTACCAAATTACTTATTTCTAGTACCAAATAATTTTTTCTAGTACCAAAATTCAACATGCATAGAAAAACTGTTTGTAAAGTTAGAAATTTTTCTTGACACATGAACGTGTAGCCCTGAATCTCAGATTTTTAACTAAACTGCAATTTCTGTGAACGATTTTAAAGTATGAAGATTTTGAGCTTTGTATCAAGTAACTTTTTCGACCAAGTTCCTCTATTCAGACCCTAGATCTACAATTTTTAAATTTTTACTGAAAAAAGAATATCTTGTTAAGTAGCTGAGATTCAGAGCTACACAATAGTTAAAAAATTTCAAAAGTGTACTGACAAACTGAGGAGAAAAAGAGAAAAGTTCAAAAATATGAAAATTTTGGTACTAGAAATAAGTATTTGGTACTAGAAAAAAGTGCCATCGGTAAAGTTATCAATTTTAAAAATGATATGCATTAAATCGCAAAATTAAGGCTGTTAATGACAACAAATCAATCCTAGAAATGATGCGATCAATAAAAAATTTTAGCCCTATATCACATGCCGTTTAACTGAATCACCAAAAAAATATTTAAAAAAAATAAATTGTGCGCCAGAAGAATTTAAACCAGCATTCTACAAATATGTGTTAAATTTGAATCGAAACGATTTTCATGGGACCAGATACGAACAAAAGATGTACCCTCCCTTTAAGTTCTGCTTTTAAAGTGTCCTATGTCTAAGCCAGAATTCTGGCCAGAAGTCAGAATATGCGACTGAACTAATTTTTCCACTTCCTAGAGCTTAGTCAATGTAGAGCACCGGAGCAAAGACAAAGTTGAACATGAATTGAAGCAATACACTCGAGACCACAGCTTTCTTCGATCTGCCTTTGCACTAGTTAGTTTTAGGTGTTTGTACTGCTTCTGGTTGGCCATAACTGAAAATATTAAAGCCCTTGTTAGTAATCTGTGTAGGCTCTTAGGCTAAACCTGAGCCCCGGCGTAGCTAATTCATACACTGTCACCAAAACTTCAATGTCTGGCCATCAGGAACAATATCAGTGCAGGTGCATAATTTTTTATTTTTTTGCAAGCAGTATTCATCGGGCTCACTAGCTTGTCGATGTCGCTCTCTATCTCTTGCCTGCTTAGATGCTCTTTTTATTTTGCCAAACAAATATTGTAGGGTTCACTCCACTAAAAGCTCATTGATCAATATTAGCGCAGGTGTATATTTTTTTAAAAGCAAGTTTTTAAAATACAAGCAGTGCTCGCTTTTTCAATGTCCCATCAGTGACTCGCTCATGTTCAAACTTGCATCACTTATTTGATTTTCATTTATAAAGACTTTAAAAAATTAAATTTTGGTCAGTTGTTTCATAAATCAATTTTTACCGTATTTCCTCTAATTGTTCAAACCCTCAAAATTTGAAAATTTTAACGTCGGTCTCGAGATTTTCAGGCGCTCAACCAAAATCCAAAAAGTGCAATCGGTGAGCTCACGGGAGTTAAGAAAGCTCAATAAACAGCTTTGCAAAAAATTTCTGTAGGCCGACATATCTTTAAATTCGAGGGGGCGCTTATTAGAGAATATGTAAGTACGAAAAATGCAGAAAATAGCTTTTCAAGGTTATTACCGTAGTCGTTTCAAGATATTCTTATATCAATATAAATTTCTGTGAGCTGTATGAGACTTTGAACTAAACACTTTACCATCCCAAAATTTAGCCCAAAGCCTGCGGGACCCGCCTCTAAAGACACTAAAAACTTCGACGCGAGCAGTACAAGAGGGTAAAAAACTCGACCCAAAGGCATTTTTCCTGTCTCCATTTAAAATCTAAACAAAAATATAAATTTTTAGAAAAGGTGTTAAATAATATTAGAAAATAGCAAATTCAAACAAATTAGAACATTTTTCAAAAAATCAGAATAAATCAAAAATGGCACTGATTGGGTTGGGGATGGGGTGGTTAAGTTTTAGGGATAGTTTTTTGTTTCTTGAGACACTTACCTTAGACATGATTCCGAGCAATACTCTTAATCAATATAGATGAAGAGACTCTTTTTGCACGGCTCTAGTGACCAAAACGCGGTAGAATACCCTAATTTAAAATAGTGTACGTTGGTCTTCCACGGCAAGAAGTCAAGTTTTGGTCAAAAAAAGTTTCAAAAGATCAGCTTTTTATTTGAAAAATGCCATAAAATAACTTTTTTATCGTATTAAGCATATAAAATCACTTAGGAGTCCTCCCACCCAATAATTCCCATATAATCAGAACATTAAAAATTTCTCAGAACAGACGCCTGAAAATCAGAACAATTCTGAGAAATCAGACACTTACCAGCCCTGGAATAAACACTAAGATCAATAAAGTTGATTAGAAGATGGCTAGACTTACCTATTTCCCCCACAGTAAATCAGCTTGGGGGACCAAGGCAAAAGTTTTTTTTGAAATTCTTTCATTTCAAAATCTTAAAAAACAGGTCTCAAAAACAACATATACCGTATTTTCTCTAATTATAGACCCGTCTCTAATTATAGACCCGCCCCCTCTCGACGGGGTCTATAATTAAGACCCCTCTAAGACGTTTAATCTATGTTAATATATTTTACTTAAAGGGTTCACTTTCGGCCTATTTACAATTTTGGTGTCAAAATGATCCTTACACGCTTGACTCTCTAACAAGACCATCAGCGCAGGGTTTCACAATTATCACAGCTTATTAACGAGCTTAAAAAGGCCTAATTTCCGTTTTCATGGTATTTATTTGACTGGTTAGATTGATGGGCCCTATCTAACAAAGGGGGTGTCTTTTCTAACATTATTATACAAGTCACACATTTTGTATACTGAAATGTAGCAAGATTCTGTGCTCTCATTATGAATAATCATACAAAGAGAAGGATAGTATTAAGTGAAAGCTAAAGTTTGAAAAACATTCAGCCATGTGCAATTCGATGCCATCCTACCAAGGCTATCCCGGAACACTGAGGTAATATTTTAAAGCTGACGCTTTTTCGCAATTCTAGTTTGCATGATGATTTATATCCTCATGCTCAAAATATACCTGGCATCATTTTAAGTATATTCGCATATCATGTATAATAATTACAAAAATAAGTTTCGAAATAATACCGAAACCCGACTCCTTAAAAATATTATTTTCTTCCTTGGTCAAAGCTTCCAAGTTGGCTATTTTTCTGACGAGATTTCTCGGTGGAGCGATATTTATCTGATTACTCATGCACTTCTGCCTGTGAGAAGTTAGTAAACCTTACGAAACGTCCATAGTACGGGTAAAATTTAAATCTAAGTACACTTTTGACTGATTTCTTTTATTGTGGTCAATTAGGGTATCTGCTGACAGTAAAGCAGTGCTGAAAACCGTTAAAATTTGGTAAAAAAATTTCTGAGCATGGAGGTTGAAAAATTATAGACCCGTCTCTAATTATAAAACCCGTCTCAAATTAGAGACCCTCTCGGGGTAGGTTGAATAATTATAGATCCGGGTCTATAATTAAGAAAATACCGTATTTGCACTTTTTGATTATTTTCATGCAAAAAAATTATTGGTATGAAAAAATAGAAATTTTGGCGCTACTTGGACATATTCCCCCCCCTCCCCAAATCAACTTTTTCAAAGTGTTTCCAAACACCCTATATCGACCTAAAATGGCCTCAGGAGTTCAAAAAAGGCATTATTTTTAAGTTCTGGTCAATAAAAAAACTGAGTTTTGGGACCACCCAAAATCACCCATTTGACCATTTTTAAAGGATTTAGCTCGGTATTTGGGTGGAAATGGACTAAAAATGGGCCAATTTAGTGTGAAAAGAAGATGTTGAACATAGTTTGTTGACTGGGGTCTACCGCATGAATAACTCTGGTATGCATGCTTTTTCATGCATCCAGAGTCACTTTCGAGTGATTTGTTTCTAAGGTATGTGGTGTGCGCATCTCAACCCCAAGCAACCAGCCCTGCGCCCCTGAAGGGCGGCAGGGGGCTTGGTTGGTTAGAGATGCGCGCACTCACTTACCTTAGACATAATTCCGAGAAAGACTCTTGAACAAAAATGCATTTAGAGACTATTTTTGCCCAGCTCCAGTGACCAAACATGATAAAACAGGTAAAAAGTCAAAATTTAAAAGTGCCCAAACTCAGTTTTTTATGACCAGAACTTAAAAATAATGTCTTTTTTGAACTTCTGAGGCCATTTTAGAGTCGATATAGGTGTTTGGAACACTTTTAAAAAAGTTGAATTTGGGGGGGGGAGTATATCCAAGTAGGGTCGAATTTTTTTGCCTTGGTCTCCAACTATTTGCTGGTGGAGTCAAGGTAATTGAGTGACGGAAATGAAGGTAAAGTGCTCAGAAAAAATTTCTAGAAGATACATTGATAAAAAGAAGCAATTCTAAATTTTAAACGTGGTGGAAACGGCAAATTATGGCGTTTCCGATTTTTCATGTAAGCTCTAGGAAAATTGTGGTGCAAGAATTGAACAGCTCTTTCTGAATTACGGCTCCAACGTGCTGCCATTACACTACGGTACACTTCTCGTGAACCTACGCACGTCCTCGGCGCCTTAACATTTCCACATCTGCGGCATGCTCCATACTCTAATGTGATCTATGTACTAAGTGTTCTATCTCAATAAAAGATCACAAATAAATATCAGCGCAGGTGCATGGTTGTTTATGATTTAAAAGCAAAAATTTGCCCCCATAAGTCAATTTCACTCTCTATATCTTCTTTCTTGTGTCTTTTTTTGTTACATCAAAATGACATTTGTGGTCCACCCCTACTAAAAGCCAACAATCAATTTCAGCGCAGGCGATTTCTTTTTAAAAGGCAAGCAAATGGCTCATTCAACTCAAAGGTCTCAAAAGTAGCTCACTCTTTTTTACGCTGGCTCAATTATTTCAATCTCATTTTTTAATTTTATGCCTCAAAAAATTTATTTGCTGTTATGTTTTTCTTAAAGAAGGGTGATGAACTATCGGCACTTGTTTACTTCGGGGACCCCTGCTTTAAAAGCATCGTTTTTACTAAGTAACTGGCTAATTAGATTTTCAAAAAAGACCAATAAGAGCATATTTAACACAATTGTTTGATTTTACGTTAATATGCACTGGCCTTAGTTTAGACTTGAAGCTTTGCTTAAGCAAAATGTTGATTATAATTGAAGGCCCCCTATTACAGATGGTGCCCAGGAATTCGATAAATTTTCCTAATTACTGAACTACTGTACTGATTTTTTAACTTGGTTTCTAACCTATTAAATTCTAGGACCTCTTTAAGAAATTAATTTAAAACGGTAACGAAGTTCAATGGTTAGAAAAGAATCGAATTGGCGGGCACCACTTGTAATAACGTGGGCATGCCCTTGAAAGGGCGGGAGGGAAGAGCCATTTAAGTTTGAAAAAGTAGCCTCGGTGCGCAGTTGGTAAGTGTTTGTGCTGTATGGCCCAAATGGTTGCTCAGGTTCGAACCTCGATTCTGGCTTGTCTTACCAAATTTTAATTAAAATTCGAATCGAAACCTAAATTATCCCTGTAACTTGTCAAACAAACCAAATAAATAATCTACCACCAGGTGGGATCGAAATCTACACCATTTCAGGCGATAAAAACACAAACTCTCCATCGGGCCACCAAGGCCACTTTTTCCAACCGTAATGACTTTCCGCCCTCTTCAAACTACCGTATTTTCTCTAATTATGGAACCGTCGTTGAAGGTCTGTATTCGGCGCATAGTAATCATTTTGCGAATATCTTCTTTTGTTTTCTTAGCTCCTACGAGCTCTTGCCGATCCCGCTTGTTAGATTTTGGTCGAGCACCCGAAAATCTCGAGATCGACCTTAAAATTTTCCGATTTCGGAAGGTTGAAAAATTATAGACCCGGACCCTATAATTAGAAGAAATACGGTAAGTAAGTGGTAAAACTGTTTGACATGTTCAAAATAGCAATATCTGAACCTAGGAAATTATGTTGATCATGTTACAAAGAATTTGGATTCAGGAAGACATTTGAACTTTTGAACCTTGCTCTCAAAATTGTCGATTTTAATTAAAAGTCTGTTCAAAAAGAGTCGGAAATTCATTGGGGGATGTTTGTTGTCTAGGGTGTCTAATATAAAACTGTAGATTTTTTAAATTCCTGCTTTTCCGTCAGTGTGATATGGCTCCTAACCCATTCGCTACTCATTGAGCCGTCAAATCATTCTGTGTCGATTGAGGGTTCGATTGACACTAGCGACAGTCCTACAGTGACTAAACTTTAGGTACAGGACATATATAGGTTTATCGCATTTACACAGGTGGACAGAGCGTTTTTGGCTTTATACGAGAGAATGACAGTTTTTGCCTTGGTCCCCCTATTAATTTTTTGTGAATTTTTCAGACTTTACGCTTAGACTATGTTTCAGTCCGTTCTAACACAGGCTGGCCTTACCTTGCCTAAGCCTAACCCTAATATTTTACAAATAATCAACATGGGAACCAAGGCAAAAAAACTGTATTTCTCTCGGATAGGGCCGCTTTTTAGGGGCAAGTTTTAAGAATTTTTAAAATTTTTTTTTGGGAGCAATTTTGGTTTTCTAAAAAGCTTCGAATTTTTTCCAAAGTGATAGCACCATCAGGTAGACCTGCAATTCTATCTATATTTCTGATGAATAACCATCTATTGCAAGACTGCCCACCGACCGGATACAAATACTGACCGGATACGATTTTTTCGCGAAATCATTAAAAAAAGTATGGTCAAACCACACGTTTGAGTCAGTCCTAAGTAGCGCTGGCCTATCCTGAGCCTAAGCCTAAACCTAAGTGCATAAAAGAAGTGCATATTCAAGAAATCGAAAAAAGTTGAAAAAAATTTAGAGGGGGGGGGGACCAAGGCAAAAATTTGGCACAGTATCGGTCGGTGTATTCGCTCATTATTTGTTCCAGTCGGTAGTATACCCTAGGGTTGTTTGAATAGAGAATTCTCCAGAAAATTCTCCGGAGAATTCTCTGGATTCTCCGCCTATTTATTTTTTTCAAAGTTACCAAGTTGAACAATTTTTTAAACCTGATTTGGGGGCGAACACGTGTTAAAAGAAAAATAAAAAGTGTGCAGCCACAGAGATTAGAACCAGCAAATTGTGAACGTATTTAAATTTACATTTAGATGTATTATTTGTCTTTTCACTGTCTAACTTCTTCTTACTAGCTGTTTCGCAACTAGACATAAATAGTCATCTAAACAAGAATGCCCAATATTTGATCCACTAAGTTTTCACCCTTGGACAAACAAGCCGACTTTAATGATGTAGTGAAAACAGGGAAGAGTTCTTGTGACTATTTGCGGGAAATAGTCACAAATTTTTGAATTTTGCAAAATAGCCAAAATAGTCACACGTTGTGACTATTTTAATTTGTGACTATTCTTGTGACTATATTCTCGACACGAAAGTAACGATTTTAAAAAATAGTCCATCGTGTGACTATTTTGAACGTTTGTGACTATTCTTGTGACTATTTCTTGACAAAAATCAATATTTTTTTAAATTTTTTCAAGCTATTTAATCATTTCTGTGTGAAGTTTAGGAGTGACAAAGAACCAAATGCCACTCCAGAGTGGTTAAAGCCTATAATAACTGGTTTTTAGGGGGTTTTACTGAAGGGGGATAAACTTTTTGCGAGAAATCGATTCAGCGGATCAAAATTCCAGTTCGATTGGCTTCATCGTCCAGAATTTCAGATCACCCAGACATTGGTGACATCAGGTATCATTTTGCTTGCTTCTATATTGTGATTTTAGGTCTGCTGTCAGGTAAATTTAACTTTTTGATGCACTTCACACTGCAACTGCATGCAGCTCGGCAAAGTCATCCACTCATGCATACTTCAAGTCACAACCTTTTTGTCTACTTTACATTTTGTCTACGAAATTATTGACTTTGTCGGGCTGTATGTGGTCGAAGTGTCACTCTCTATGTGCCTTCGTGCTCCATAAACCAAGGCGGTGTGGCTAGCCCATGTACATAACTGCCGGAGCACGTCAACTCTAAACAAGAGGGCTGCTAGCGAGAGTTATATTATTTAGCATTCACATCACTCATTTTCAGGTCTAATCGCGTATCAGTAACTATCGGAATAAACTATGAGTTTGAGTGTGCTAGTCTATATTGCATATTTTCTATAACAACAACAAGCTGTCAATTATTTTCTTTTACACTTTCACATTACTATCTTGTGGTCCGACATATATATTTTACTGATCAGTTATCAGGAATTAGTCTAAGCAATTAGTTAGATATGATCATAAACGTGCTGTTCAAAATTAAAAAAATCGTTAATTATTAGAGAGCGGAGGACAATGATAGAGGAGAGTTTGTAAGGAGTAAGTCTGTTGCGTAAGTCTGTAGCACTATTCCATGACGTGAAATGCTCTTTCACTTCTTACACTTGAACTTGTATGCACAGAATTTCTCTGGCCACTTGACTGAGAATTGGGAATGTCTAAAAAAGTTTCCCCTGGTAATATAAAAATTTGCTTCTCACCTCCTCATTTTGCTGCCAAAACTTCAGTGGGTCTTCTCATCATCTGGGACGGACATGTATCTGTTTATCTCTCTGTCGATTAAGCTTATGTCGGAAGGGAAATGTCTTTTACGAGAGGGAGTAAAGTGCTGATAAGTTTGACTCTCGGGCAAACTTTGATGCTAACTCCCTCACACATTGAATGGCCTAAAAAACTGAATAACACTTGAATAAGCTTTGATGTTTGTTATGTTGATGATGATAAAGCGCCCTTACAGGATCAAAAAACTTTACATTAAAAATCATCTTGCTGCTGAATGTGTAACTGATCAGTAAAATATATATGTCGGACCACAAGATAGTAATGTGAAAGTGTAAAAGAAAATAATTGACAGCTTGTTGTTGTTATAGAAAAATATGCAATACCTAGCACACTCAAACTCATATATAGTTTATTCCGATAGTTACTGATACGCGATTAGACCTGAAAATGAGTGATGTGAATGCTAAATAATATAACTCTCGCTAGGCAGCCTCTTGTTAGAAGTTGACGTGCTCCGGCAGTTATGTTACATGGGCCTAGCCACACCGCCTTGGTTTTATGGAGCACGAAGGCACATAGAGAGTGACACTTCGACCACATACAGCCCGACAAAGTCAATAATTTCGTAGACAAAATGTAAAATAGACAAAAAAAGTTTGTGACTTGAAGTATGCATGAGTGGATGACTTTGCCGAGCTGCATGCAGTTGCAGTGTGAAGTGCATCAAAAAGTTAAATTTACCTGACCAGCAGACCTAAAATCACAAATAGAAGCAAGCAAATGATACCTGATGTCACCAATGTCTGGGGTGATCTGAAATTCTGGACGATGAAGCCATCGAACTGGAATTTTGATCCGCTGAATCGATTTCTCGCAAAAAGTTTATCCCCCTTCAGTAAAACCCCTAAAAACCAGTTATTATAGGCTTTAACCACTCTGGAGTGGCATTTGGTCTTTGTCCACTCCTAAACTTCACACAGAAATGATTAAATAGCTTGAAAAAATTTAAAAAATTATTGATTTCTTGTCAAGAAATAGTCACAAATAGTCACAAACGTTCAAAATACACGATGTGACTATTTTTTAAAATCGTTACTTTCGTGTCGAGAAATAGTCACAAGAATAGTCACAAAATTAAAATAGTCACAACGTGTGACTATTTTTTGGCTATTTTGCAAATTCAAAATTTGTGACTATTTCCCGCAAATAGTCACAAGAACTCTTCCCTGAGTGAAAATATATCACACGTTCCAAATCTAACTGAACAATGGTTGGAACACAAAAAGCTATAGCGGATCCAAGTCTAAAAAACATCAAAGGATCATTACTTGTAGTTTTGTTGCATAAACTAAAATCTCAGCATGAACATATCTTTGCAAAAATTCTATGCAAGTCTTAAAACCATGGCCATTGAAGCCTTAAACAAGCTAATGTATTCCAACAATAACCAGCCAGAAAAACCAGTAGATCTAAAAAACTGTCAAATCTTTCATGGCAGTTGGGAAATCATGTCAGCTTCTGAAAAGAAAGATCAAGATGTAGGAACTAATTGGCTGAAATGGGGCCTTGTTTGAAGCTGGTTCTAGAAAAAGGAGACAATTTGTCGAACTTAGGGATGAGCCAAGAGGACACAAATATTTTGAACCAAGCAAAACAAATGGAAAAAGTAGATAATAGTAATGGTCGCCTTAAAAGAAGTCCTAGCAATGATGATCTAATAGATCACCTCAATGGTTTATCTAGAAGAATTTTAAGAGCAGCAAAGAGCAATAGAAGCAGATCTGTTTTTGTTGGTGGGACTGTTGTAGTGAAGCAGACATTATTGTCATTGTGATACTCGTGGTAGTTGTTGTTGTCATCGGGGTTGGGTGGATCACATGTATGTGTAAAAAAGTAGAAACAATTGAAGAGGACCAAATAAAAAAAGAGTTGTGAAACGTACATTTTCAAGAGATCCTTTTTCAAACTCTCGAAGAACTTCACTAACTACAAATTTTCTACAAATTTTTCTACAAGAAAAAAATTGTATTCCTTTTTTCAATGATTTTTGAATTTTTCATTTTGTTGTAAATCAAAACTTTTGCAATCGAATAAAAGTTATGTTGATATTTTTCAAGATGTTATTTATTTATAGACACAATTTTTAAAAGCGTAAATACTACAATTAAAGCGTTGAAAAGAAGCTATACCCTAATTCTTACCCTATTTGAGGCATAATAAAAGCCGATTTTTAGATAAAGTGAAGCACAGACAAGGCGCATTTTCAAACATTTTTAAAAAGTGAGTATCTTTCTAGAGATTTCTACTGGAACACTGCTTTTCAAAACGCCCGAAAATGTATTTTTTTACTTTTGGACAATGTGTCTGCATGACGTAGTGGTCATACTTGCGCAGCCATGGCGGAGCGCCAGCGGCGAAATTTTGAAAATGCCGACGGTGTCGGAGGCGGCAGCGCTCATTTGGAAAACCCCAGGTGGAGGCGGCGGCAATATTTATTTTTTCGGGGAACGCGCAAGTATGATAGTGGTGAAGCTTTTCGTCAAAAGGCCATTTTTCTTGAGGTTACGAGTTCAACCCCATTCACGAACACCTTCAAATTTTCAATTCTTTCTTAATTTTTATTATTAGCCTTTTGACGTAAAATCGAAAAGTGCAAGTAGGTCATAAAGATCAAATTTTAAACTTTCCCTACAAAAATTTGGATACAGATTTGACTAAAGTCCAAACTTTACGTCGAATATAAGGCGAAAAGTAAATAAAACTTCTTTTGTATTGAAAAGTGCAAAATTAGTATCCTCAGTAACAAGTCATATACCAAAATGTAGCCCTGGATCCCCACTACGAAGTTGGAAGAGATCTTTGCTTGAACGAGGACGAATGCAAGCTAGAAGCCATTTTAGTCTGGAACTAATTTTTCTAGTCAAATCTGGAGTATTTCTGCGTTTCCCTCAAAATTTCATTCAAAAGTAAAACGATACATTTTTGGGCATTTTGAAAAGCCGTGTAGACGAGCACATGGTCAGTTTTTTTCGACACAGGCGTCACTAACATTTGACACAGTTTTCATATTCTGTAAGCCCCCTCTACTAAAATATTCTGAAAAAAATCGACCGTGTGTGACCCTAACTAGGGTTGGTGGACGGGAAAATTCCTGGGAAAATTCCCGGAAAAATTCCCGGAAATTTCCCGGGAAAGTTTGAAGCGGGAAAATTCCCGAAAAATCGGGAAAATTCAAAATTTTTTGCAAGTTACAATGTTTTCTTTTATATCAACTTTCTATTGTTGTTTTTGTTCGTGTTTAGGCTTATCATGCCTTACTTACAGATTTTCGATGTCTTCTGGCAGAAAAATATCGTGGAGTTGGGAATACTTTAACAAGCAAGAAGAGGATCTGAATGGGAAACGGGTGCCGGTCGCCTACTGCAAGTTCTGCTACAAGGAGGGCGCGAAGACTGGTCGCTATGTGAACAATGCCACAAAGATGGAGAATCACTTGAAGGTAATTTTTGATTGCTTTTGTGTTTACTATTTGATTTTAGAGCTGCAATCAAGTCGGAGCCGAGGCAAGGAAGGAAATTGACCGCCAGCTGAGGAAACCATCCTTCAAACGCCGAAGTCGTAGCCAGTCGTCTCTTTCGAAGAAAGTCAAGTTGTCGGAGCCCGCGGAAGTCTCGTCGCAAGCTGGTTCTGGATCAATCAAATATTGGTTTCGAGCATGTCTAAGGATCAGCAAGAAGATCTCGACGTTTTGTTGACTCGGGTTTTTTTCATTTATTTTTGTTCATAATCACTTTTATCATTCAGGGTTTTGCAACAGGCAACATCGCACAAATTTCCTCGACAACCCATTCTTCAAGGAGTTCATCAAGTCACTTAATCCGTCGTACAAACTTCCGCATCGTCAGCACAAGTACGCAAAGGTCCTCATCCAGAAAAATTCAATCGAGTCAAGAAGAATCTGGATAGATCATGCAACAAGGTTTTTTATGAGGCTTTGCATGTCTTATCTATACGTTCAGGCCGATTTCTTGGTAATTTCTTCGGATGGATAAACGGATGTGCGCAGCAATTCCATCATCAATATTGTCGTTCACACTCCAAAGCCATTTCTTTTAAAATCCATCAATGCAAAGTCCTCTGAAGTGGATGGGCAGATTGAACGGACGCAACACACTGGTTGGTTTTTAGCAGGATTTATTGTGAAACTGCTTTGATTTGGTGGAATTTGGCGGTGGAAACGGCCTCCCAGGTGACGTTCATCAAGCATAATCTCATGCTGGAGTACGCTCATTTATTTAAGTCAACCGTAAAGAACAGAAAGTAGAAGAAGCGATGGAAGAACGAAATGAAGAAATTGATGAAGAAACTAACACATTTGAGGATGAATTTGATCTATTTATGCATGATTTTGATTGAGTTGTTATGTTTTTTCTGTATAAAGTTCTTTATCAAATTTTCCCGATTTTTTCCCGACTTTGGAAATTTTCCCGGGAACTTTCCCGTGTTTGATTTTCCCGGAAACTACCAACCCTACCCCTAACTATCAAACTTTTTAAAAGTTCTGTTTTTAAAGTTCCCTTTGTCAAAGCCAGAATTCTGGCCAGAAGTCAGAATATGCGACTGAACTAATTTTTCCACTTTCTGGAGCTTAGTCAATGTAGAGCACCGGAGCAAAGACAAAGTTGAACATGAATTTGAAGGCATAGTACACTCGAGCCCACAGCTTTCTTCGATCTGCCTTAGCACTAGTCAGTTTTAGGTGTTTGTACTGCTTCTGGTTGGCCATCAACTGAAAATATTTACAACTTGGTCATCAATCAAGATTTTTGAGCTTGATAAAGCATTTGGCTTTGCAATATATTGTCGAGTCTTATATTTTGTCACCTGTTCAATTGGTTACCCCGTAAAACCGGTCAAAAACTTTTCATAGTAGTTTTTTTCCTAGTTTCTAGATTTTTGAAGTCTTGGAGGAGAAGGGTCAGCTCTCTAGGATGGACTTTAAAATAAAATATTTTTAATTTACAACTGTAAAAAGAGAATGATAAAAAAATCAAGAATCCAATTTGGAAACTTCCAAGGACCACAGAAAAATGTAAACCCACTTTTGAAGCCCAAAAGCACTACCTTTTTGCAAGTTACACAGTCCATTTGTAGCAATCTTAACTTAGGAGGGTAGTGGAATATTGGGTACTGGTCGAAGTAGGCCACGAAGTCTATTACATCACCTGAAAGTGGAACAAATAGACCACAGTTATCACAATAAAAAGAACAATTGCAATTACCTCTTCAAGTAGCTGGAGCACGGGTTTGAAAGAGTCTTGAGCAATAAGCAGGATTTGTCCTTTGTTAGAACTTATTATCCTCTCGCCATAAGGTCCACTAACTGCCACTTCGAAGGTGTAAATGTTGTGGGAGGACAGACTGCACTGGTTGGCTCTGAAATAGATAGATTGATGAAGGAAAATTCATTAATTTAAGCGATTACTTGATCTGGTTGGTTGAAGTAGTATCATTAGTGTCAGTGTCGTAGAAACACCTCAATATCTGGGCGGCTGAGTCAGGTAGGTAGTCCAACAGGCTTTCAAACGAGTTATCTATGGATATCTGCAAAAATGAGGATTGATCATTTTTTGTGAAGAAAGAAGAATGGGAATTTCTAAATCACTCAGGATTGCTCCTGAGGTAAGACTCAGATTAAATTAGATAATTCCATTTACAATCCCTCGAGGTCCTAGTCGTTTATCAAAATTTTGAAGTTGTTTAAGTTTGACAGGTAGGTTTTACTTGACCTTGATTTTATCAGATTTATCATATTTCCGAGAAAAATTTCTAAAAATTTGAGTCTAAAGACTTCACATCAAGGCGTGAACTGATTGGTTTCCTCGTTTCTGTCAAAAAAAAGATTTTTTACTCATTAATCACAAACTCACACACACTCTAACTGACTGGACTGCGCCTTTCCAGGTAATGGCCGTGTCTGCAATTATCCGGATAGAAAACTTGCATAAACTAATTTATAAGTCCAACCTTTCAATTGACTGCACATAATCTGGGCCTTGATGTTGTTAGATTCGGAGAAGGAGCAGT
The DNA here is from genome assembly GCA_004194705.1 of Ditylenchus dipsaci. Lineage (NCBI taxonomy): Eukaryota > Metazoa > Nematoda > Chromadorea > Rhabditida > Anguinidae > Ditylenchus > Ditylenchus dipsaci. The sequence continues at coordinate 24,684 of SADC01000762.1, read as the reverse complement.
ACTTCTCGTACTGGGACCAGGTCATGTTGGTCACATCTGAGGAGTAGTCGAATGAAGATGGTCTTTGGTAGAGGAAGGAGATGAGCATGAGCAAGGCACACACGTACACACACAACAGCACCCACAGCCGTTTGGATTCCCGCTTGAACACTGAAATTGTGATACAGTATTGCTAGTCAAAAGGAAGTTTAAGCAAGAAATACCGGTGATTTTGTACTTCTTAGCCACATACTTGTATATTTTGGTGATTGCAAAAGGTAGCACAAGCACGAAAATAGTGGCCAGGCCTTTGATTGCGTTGATCTACAAATAAAACAGTCAAATGAAAAAATATGGATTTTGAAGATGCGAATTTGGAGGCTCAGTCTGAGCCGCTCAGACTTTTGTGAAAATTTCCAATTAGACACCCGTAGCGACAGTTTCCAGGAAAGGAGTAAGTTTTTGCCACTTCAGTTTGTACCCCTTCAGTTTATGCCCCTCTATCAGCAATTTTAAACCGAAAAAAATGCAAAAAAAAGGCACAAACTGAAATGGCACACCTTACTCCTTCCCGGTTCCGATGCGTCGAAATCGAGCTAATTTTTCACCAAAATTGATATATTGTCACTTTATTGAAGGACACTACTTTGCTTGAGTCTCAAACTTTGAGACTTTCTATGGTGCCACTGAATCGGGCTGTCCCGTAAATTCTAATGCCTGAACAACTATTTGGACGTGGGAGGCTGCGGAAACGTTTAAGCCCGCTTTTTTATATGCAAAATTAAAATACTATCTTAACTTCGCGCCGGGTTGATTCAACATTCGGGTAAGGCTTGATTGGGCAAACGATTACTTGAGTGGTTTTGTCGGCAAATAGGCGAACCCTCGTAAATTCTAACTGAGAGCATTGACCGGGCATCTTCACAAATTTTTTTCTTTTCTCTTGAATTGTGAAGTGGCTAATAGTGTTCTCAAAAATCACACTCACACTAAAACCACCGTAACGTGGTGGTAGTCACAGTGTGGAAATTCGTACTATAAATTGTCGCTTCAACAAGGAAGTGTGTGCGTGTGCGACACACTGTGTGTATGATGTTAGTATGAGTGTGTGAGTGGGATTTTGAAAAACACCGGTGACTATATGATATTTTAAGTATTTCGCGGTCGAATATTTGAAAAGAAATCTGATGGCTTCAGAACCAACGTAAGATTAGCGAATCCACCTACATTGATAGGTCTTTACTTTTTTTCTTGCAGTCTGGTCAAGGTAGAAGTCGAGAAGGCTGTGGAAGAGCCGGCCATTTCCAAAAGCAAACAAAGAAAAATAAGAAGAAGTCCAAGCCGATGTCTGACAATGGTGCCAGTTCAACTCCATTTGTTCCTGAGGTATTTTACCATTCAAAAAGAGGTTTTTTTATTTTTCTTGTTCAGGTATCTTTTGCTCGTGCTGCAGCTGAAATGGACCGTGGAAAACGCGTTGGAAAGAGCAACTACAGAGGAAATAACTTCAGAGGGAACTATTCCGGCAATTTCAATCGTGGTGGCTACGCCTTTAGCAATGGTCGCTCTCGTCATCCAAATGCTCCGCCGCCAATCAGTCTCCAGAGGCGAAATGCGCAGGGTCCTCTCCTACTTTTCAAGAAGTTCAGAAAGGACAAATTTTCGACTATGTTGGGTACGTGAAAATAATTAAAATTGTCTGCGCTCTAGTTCATTCCCAACTTTTACAGATGGATGGAGGAAGAACTGCGTGCTAATTCTCCTGAACATGTTTACAATGCCGACTTTCCTCCGCTGAGCGCCGAATCAGGAAAGGTTACTATTATCATCTTGATACTCTTCACTGTATAGCTTATCGTTAAGGGCAAGGGTAGTGGTCCGCTAACTGGAAGTGGGTCGTCTGATTTGTTGGAGCGAAGCAACAATAATCTGGGGTCTTTAAATTCGCCTTCCGGTGCCAACAGCAATAATATGAGGTGCAGTGAGCAAGCGTCTTTCGTGATGATGCCCAACACCGTGTTTCCAATGCCAATGATGTCTATCAGAGTGAGCCGCTCGTGCAGTACGTGGACAGTCCGCCGATCTATTATGCTCCAGCTGCTTATATGCCTGTTATGAGTGAAGCTCTATGGTCCACGAGCGTGATGAGGTGATCAAGAGACAATGTAAGTTCGTGTTCAGTCAGTTCTCTCTTTGCTCTGTAACCGTGCCATTTCAGTGAGTTCTATTTCTCAGCGTACAATTTGAAGAAGGACGAATTTATTCGCAGTGCTATGGACTCTGATGGCTATGTTCGCTAATCACTATTGTTGGCTTTCCGAAGGTATAGGGTGTTAATTGCAGCAGTTGTTTGAGTTCATATGCTTTTATTCAGGTGCAATTGCTTACGAATGACATTGCTTTGATCAGTCGAATTCTTCAGAACAGTAAGGAGGTTGAGCTGGACGCAACTGGTTTGAAGGTGTGTTTTTTGATTCTAGGACTTTTAGTCAATACAGTCGACTTTCCTAATAACATACACCCCAAAAATTTCGTTCCCGCCTAGGGTCCGACACTATTTAGCCCCATTTTTTCCAATTTTTCCATTTTTGTTTCACAGTCTGGTCGCAAATATCGTAAGGATTCCGATTTTGCCGATCATTTTTGCAGAAAACAATGATTTTGACATTTGAAAGCGAAAACTCCCATTAACATACACCTGTTTGAGATTTCGGTATATGTTAGTGGGAGTTTTTGCTTTTTAAATGTCAAAATCATCGTTTTCTGCAAAAATGATCGGCAAAATCGGAATCCTTGCGATATTTGCCACCAGACTGTCAGAACAGAAATGGAAAAATTTGAAAAAATGGGGCTAAAAAAAGTGTCGGAGCCTACGCGGGAACGAGCTTTTGGGGTGTATGTTATTGGGAGAGTCGACTTCATCGACTAAAGTTATTAAGTTATTATTAGGAGAGTCGACTGTAGATTAATTTGCTTAGGTCCGCACTAAAAGGAACTGGGAAAGATGGCTACCGTCTTCGCAAACCGCTCAGCTGGAGGCTGCTGAACAGAATGAGAAACGTGAGCAAGTAAGCATCTTCATTATTGAGTCAGGGGATAGCGATGAGGAGCATCACAACAAGCACGAGTCGAGCGTGGAAGTGCAACTGGCTGCAGCTAGTATCAATTGAAAATATCTCGAAATACAATTGTTGATTCCTTTGTTCTTTGCGTTGTGTTATTTGGTGATTTCAATAAAAGTTCTGGTCTGTTTATCTTTTGGGTGTTTAACATGATGTGTTGGGTTTTTTCGTTCAGTTGTCTGCTCTATGATATATTCTGTTTAATTATGCAAAGATCTCTGTCTCGGTAGTTTAATGTGTTGTTTGACTAGTGTTATGCTAGCACTTTTAGTCCTTGTAGCAACGACTGGTAGGACGTAAATATTTTCGATGTTACGGGCCATACACGAAATGCGCTAGACATGAGACGCTTAGAAAGACCTGAAATCATAGGAGCCACAGGATTTTGCAATTGATGACGTTATGTTAGCTAGAAAGACGTTATTGGGAGACTTTGGGAGACGTCTACGACAGAATTGTGTGTGTGCGGCACAACTCGTTGAGGATACTAAACTTTTATTTCAGTCATACTTTTAGTCGGCAACATGTTTCTGTTGCAGCAGTAAACACTGGTGGAAGTAGGGGCAGCAATGTTGCCATTTGCTGGGAATTTGTGGATATAGATCATTTACTTGCTAAAATCCAGCTGAAAATCTGTCTTGTATCCGGTCGATTTTAATAAGATCACGTTAGTCTTGTCCACGCCTAGATTCTATCAACTATGAATCAGCAGATAAGTTTTCGTTTGATCAAGCGGTTGTAAAAATGATCAGTTGGTGGCCCACCGTCGAATCCATAAATTTAGAAACGGTACTTGTTTGTAGGAGACTGATCAGGGCTAAATTGATAAGTTTTCAAAATCAAGTCCTACTGATCACCTCGGACAGTGTATTTCTGTCCCTTTATGACTTTCTTGTTGTGGCTTTCCTCTTGTTTGTTTCTTTGCAGGTTTTTTAATTAAGTTAGGTTTATGTTTTATGGCGCCCGGACATGGTCCCTTCCCCTGACAATGCCGCTCGGAGGAAAGTTTTTTTTGTCCCAAATTTTGACTACGCATCGAGCTGATTTTTTCAGGATCAGTGAAAATAGCCGAGAAGAATTTATTCTGACAAAACAGCTTGATGCGTAATCAAAAATTAGGCTTAAAATTTCCTTTAGGCGACATTGCTCATTAAAAAGGTCAATGTCTGGGCGCCATATTTTGGTTGTGCCTTATCGTTTTGGTTGTGCCAAGTTTGATATCATTGATAGATTAAGCCACAGTCATATTTTAAACAGAAAGACGGTCTGAATTAAAAGTACTGGAAATATTCGTTACACAATTCCTGTTTCGACAAAATTTTTAGCGAATCAGTTGTAATCTAGTTGTAATGTGTGTGTTACGTATACTGTTCTATATGATTTACACATGTAGCCTGGTTGGTTGGATCCTATTTTTTACGTTATTACAGTGTGAGTGTCGTTTGTGAGTGTATCGGTTCTAATAATCTAATATGACGTTTTTCTATTCTAATGTGACGCTTAATGTGTGAACTGAATTGGCATTTATCGTATTTTGTCTAATAGCAGCCCGCCCTCTGTTTTTTCAATAGCGTTTCAGAGTTGAGGCTATTTTCGATTGACGATTTGAATATTATTAGGTTGGAATATAGAAGCCGATATGCTTCAATGAGAGAAAATAGGGTGAATGAAAGAAAGTACGTTATTGAATTCAGGTGAATAGCCATGCCTAAGCAAATTTTCGAGTTGGTGGACTATTTCGGACCGTTGGCAGCAGCAATCGTTTTCTTCGGCGGGGCTTATATATTCGCGAATCTGATTGGCGGGACTTCAGTAAGTTTTTACTTCAGCCTTTTATGATTAGCATTATTTAGCAATGGTGATTTTAGCACAAATTGACAAAGCAGGTAGCTCGACCGTTCTATTTGTTCTTCCTTAATTTTTTTTATTTCCCGAAATCTTCATTTCCAGAGTCGCAATCGTCTCGATCGCAACGCCGCTTAGCTGCGCAGTGCCAGAACTTCTAAAGAAGTCCGAAGAAGATATTATTTATGCTTTTTATATTGTTGAACATGTTGTAACAATAAATAATTGAGATATGAATAAAGTGTTTATGTTTCGAAGGGTTATTAGAATTTAGGTCAGAGAAGAAACTATTGAATGCGTGGAAATGAATGCGTCCAAGTGGTACGTACTCTTTTCAGGAAAACCGGGTATGAGTCGGTGGGAAATTACCCATGTCTCTGATTTCGAGTCTTACAGCCAGCATTATAACAAATTAAGAATTAATTAATTAACAAATTAAGTAAATATGATTAGATAATGAGTATCTTATATATGATAAGTATGTACCTCTTAATGACCAATCGTCACTATTCTAATCCAGTAGCTAGCTCTATTAGTGATTGAACCCAAAAGCTCTCTACATATCCCTCGAATATCTCTTATTGAATCCAAAATGTTCAATGCCGTTACAAGAAAAAGAGCAATTCCAGCTGCAGCTAATGAATGGTGTCCTGTCAAGAAAATGTGCATGTACAAGGTGAGAGAAACTTTATTTGTCGTGTATTTTTAAAAACTACTTTTTCTGTACTAATGTATTTCAATTTTTTTATTACTCAACCTCACAAAAAACCCTCTTGTAACACTGGAACCAAAAATACATCTGACAACGACCAGATACATCATCGGTGATGTTAGCTAATTGAACATACACTCGAGTACTAAAAACTGCTAATGCTGATTTTTTCTATTTTAGCATACTCACACAATTGCGAAAAGGCTGGTGGGATTTCAGAATCTGCCGATTGATGTTGCGGTGAGTTAAATTTTTTATTTATTGCCTTTAGTATTCCTTATTTATTTGCAGTGTCACATCTTCAATATGCTAGACTACAAAACAAAAGTTCGTGCTGAAATAGTATGCACGGCTGGAAAGATGTCCTGCTCGCTCATAGTTGGCGCAAAATGACCTCCCTCAACAGTTCTTCTTTCCGTCTTTACCCGGGAATCTTCCAGTAAGCTTTTAAAAATTTCTAGTGCCCTTTATTGCCTCTGAGTAAAAATCACGTGTTTTTACAACGGTGAGGGTTACCCGACAAGGTTGAATTGCAACAACCCTCAATCTTATCACAGGATTTTCGATTAACCACGAAAAAAGTTTCTTTTGGCTCGAATTATACTTCTGCAGAACACGGATCAAGTACCCGTGAAGCCACGGGTCACATACATTTTTTAATTCTGTCAACAGATCATAGGGTTAATCGACCTGATCTATACGTTAGAGGTAAAATAAAAACTTGGAAAAATGATGGCTGGAAGGCCAGATAGATTTTATCTACAGAAACAAAGAAATTGTTTTAAAAATAAAACGCTTCATGGTTTGATTACTATTTCAAAAAAGGTCAGTTACCTTAGGAGTAATATTAGTGCTTTAAAAGTTGAGGTTTGAGGTTGAGGTTCACCTTGAGGTTTACTGGTTCTATAAAAACTAGTTCATGACTACTATTCAAGTGAGAAATTTTTTTGCTATCACCTGGATTCGAACCTGCAACCTCAAAAATTTGGAAGAGAATTCATTGGAGTGGAAATTTACCGAGGAGGAATATCTAGAGAGGGATTTGTAGAGAAGAAATTTACCTGGAGCCCTAAAAGCTGAGAAAGTTTTAAAAAACAAACCAGAGATAGCAATTGGACATTTAAAACAGAAAAAGCTAGTTTAAATTAATTTGTAGATCAATTGACCTGTAGATCAATTGACCTGTAGATCAATTGACCTGTAGATCAATTGACCTGTAGATCAATTGACCGTAGATCAATTGACCGTAGATCAATTGACCTGTAGATCAATTGACCGTAGATCAATTGACCGTAGATCAATTGACCGTAGATCAATTGACCTAGAGCCACTAACAGCAGAATTCTGGCACTCTCGTCTCTTATTGTTGAAGTGTTGCATTATTTGTTATATTTTGCTCAATAAAACATTATATTATATTCCTGCGCCTTAATATTGAAGCCCATGTTTGATTTAGATGGGGTAAAAAATGTGGAAGCAGATAGACAAAGATTGAATCTGAGGTCAAAAACACAAACTGGTATGCTCAGAATAATAGGAGGTGGAGTAAAACGGCGTTCCCAATATACTCCATCTCCGACTTCAACTATTGTGAACAAGAAATTCTACACGGACGTAAAGAAATTTTTGCACCATTTTATTTGTCGGTTGTACTCTGTGATGGGTCTCAAGGTTTTGGACTGAAAAAAATACAATTTTTTTAGTACGATATTTCTTCTAATAGAGCTGATCAAATTTGACCCTTGTCCAGCCTAGGTGGGCAATTGAGAAATGAAGTAATGACCATAAATGTCCGCCGAAAATATGGGCTAGGGGTGATCGCCCCTATTTTCACGGGTGAAAACGGGCTAGAGGTAAAAATTGCAAAATAACTCACAAAATCGATGGATGTCCTCAACTGAGAAATGAGCACACCTGCGGCAGCCGTAAGTCCAATGTAAGATGGAAAAATTAGTAACGAAATCAGTGAGCCAGTCAGTACAAGGCCCGTGAGGTTGAATTGGCGAAAACCGATCAACCACATGGTTAGGGCAACATGACTCCAAGCAAAACAAACCTGAGCAATTTTGTTAAATCAGCTAGTATATTGAAAAAACGATTACCAAATGAGGCAATAGCATTCTGAGCAACTCTTCCCAGCTCCTTTTGTGCCTGCTCATGAACATGTATATGAGAGGAACAGCCAGTAAGGACAGGGATGGCAGGCCCACTCCCAGTTGGAATATGCCTTGAATGTGTTTAGACTACTTGAGATGAGTTATACAAAGACTTACCTAGTTTTATTTGAATAAGTGGTTTCCACAATTTCCAATGACCAACCGGCAACTTCATTGTTGAAAATAGCACAGGCAAGCTAAAAATGTTGGTTTGGGTTAATCAAAAATTTTCTTTGCGGCAAGAATCGTATGGGCCCACTCACGAGTTCCAAATTTGTGCCCTCCAATCCAAATTTTTTTCTCAATTATTGGGTTTATAAACGCACTTTTCAACTTGCTTTCTAACAAAACAAGGCCCAGGATTTAATTTGGGTATAGTTCTGTTGGAGCCCAATTAAAAAAATCCGTACAAAATCCAATGAATAGGCACCAATTTTGAAGGATTATGTTGAAAATCATATTCTTGCTATTGTGTTTTCGACCCCTCTTTTTAAGACTTATATCAGCCAAGTTATCACCCAGTTTGTAGCCGGTGAGGTGAGCTACGAAATGAGAAACAACTTTCCATGGAGAAGTTTCCAATAAGTGCGTCAAAAACCTTTTGCCAGTTCCCTTCCCCAAATTCCCTTTTTCGGGATTCTTCAGTAATTTAAAAAATGATCGCTTTGCGAAAAACAAATGATTTAAAAATCACAGGATCGAAAAACCAAGGATTTGAGCGGCGTTTGAGCTTAAAAGACCATGGTTTTTTCGCGCAGCGACATGTACAAAATTTGAATTTACGGGGATACTTCTCTTTCGTCTGTCCCTGTAATCTTCGGAGTCGTTTGAAATGACTCCAAAGAGTACAGTACGAGACGAAAGAGAAGTGTCCCCGCCAATTCAAATTTTGGACATGCCGCTGCGCGCAAAAACCATGGTTCTTTAGCAACGAAAATACCTAAAAAGTTGAATTAAAACCAACCATGACAAGAAATTAGCTGCCACTGCTACTAAAGCATATTTGTCCGTACTATCTGCTAGGCAATAAAGCAGACTACCCAGAAGAATACAGAAATTCCACAGAAAAGCACAGAATTTGGCACCAATTTCTCCGCAGTCCCCACCGAGAACACGAAAAAGAATAGGGAGGCAAAAAAGTTGATGTAGGGGTCCCAGCTGGCCGTCACAAAGTAGCAATCTTCGTCCATTTCAGATGGTTCTGGCCCTGAACTACTGGGGCTTCCTTGGCGGTAGTAATATTTTGGTCTTGGCTGGGCGGCGCTTCGTCTAGTTGGTTTGGTGCAGCAGTTTTGTTTTTGATTGGTGGTGGAATCACGAAAAACGTTGATCAACTTCTCCCAAATCACCCTTTCCTCATGTCGCTCTTGTCCCGAAACATTCTGAGAGTGCAGAAAACCATGGAGAAAAAGGAGATGTAGCAAGCTAAGATGGGCAAACTGGCTAGTATGGAGCGAAGACTGAAAATTATGGTTTGCTGACGTAAAAGAAACATGGAGGAAACAAACCTGATAAACTGCACCAGACAAATCAACAACAGTGTTTGAAGTTGGTGCAGTGGAAAAATGGCGTAGACCAGAGTTTTCCATTGCAGATGCAATTTGTCCAGCAGGAATTCCGCTAAAGAATCCAAGGAGTGAAGACTCTGCAACAAACACCGATTTTGTTTCTAATACAGTCAAACCTCGGTTTAATGACCCCCACCTCAAGTTCGTTCCCACTTAGGGTCCGACACTTTTTTAACCCCATTTTCAAAATATTTTATCGATTCTTTTTTGACAGTCTGGTCGCAAATATTGTTAGGATTCCGATTTCGCCGATCGTTTTTCAGAAATCTAGAGTTTTCGCTATTAAAAAATCAAAACGTCGATTTAACGACCCTCTAATTTTCAAAGGGGGAAGGAGTCGTTAAATCGAGGTTTTGATTTTTTAATAGCGAAAACTCTAGATTTCTGAAAAACGATTGGCAAAATCGGAATCCTTACGATATTTGCGACCAAACTGTCAAAACAGAATCAATAAATTATTTCAAAAATGGGGTTAAAAAAAGTGTCGGACCCTAGATGGGAACGAATTTGAGGTGGAGGTCGTTAAATCGAGGTTTGATTGTAACACGATTATCTTGGTATCACTATTATCCTAATTTTCTCAAAAATTTAGAACACTTTTTCCCGCGAGTTTTCAGGTGATTTTTTTTCTCGGTTTATGAACGAATAATGTGACGCCTCAATTAAGGCAAGAACTTCCATTGGTAAATCGAAATTTGACAGGAGCGTGCAGTATTGAGTCACTGCTCTGATATTCAGCCAGTTATGAGTATATATCCCTCTGACATATTTTTCCCCGCATATATCCACACAGACATTATGCAAGCATAGGATATGCAATCATACATAGGATTTTCCGACGGGGGAGGAGGCTTAAAAGGCTAAAATTGGCTAAAAAAGACTAAAAAAAATTCTGACGGGGGGGGCATAGCCCAGTTACCCCCACCTTGGGTGCGCCAATGTATCCAATGTCTTTTTTAGATTATTTTGTAGCGCGTCAGACATTTGTAAGTCCCGGCTGACATACGCTGGCCTAACTTGCACCTGAGCCTTAGTTAGAAAAAAATATCTGGGGGATCCAGACAGATATATTATATATGTCGGGGGGATTCTATCGAGTAATACCCAACTAATTTATATGTAAGCGCTTCTCCCGCCCAAGCCCCTACTGAATTCTGGGAAAACTAGACAGTTTTTCAGTGGCACTCCTTTATCTTGCCATAAAAATAATTTTTTGCCGCAAAAAATCTTTTTTTGTGGTGACATGTGTGAATGTGACATGACCACATTGTGGTCAACATGCCTGTTTGCGTTAATGCGCTGAAGAAGAGCCCAGCTCATCTCACATGTTCTTACAACCATCTCAGGAGCAGTTCAAAATATACAACACACTGTTGCGGTATGCTTCCTGATAGGTTATTAAGAAATTTTGCTACTTACACGAAGTAACCAATGCTTATATGATGAGTTCCATGAGTTTTGTTTTATAAATTTACAAAAAATTACTCTGAATGTTTCATTAGCGCTCCCGGAGGCTTTATTATTCATTCATGCTCTAGAGGGGGCTTTATCAAAGAGGGCGGCTCTATTGGAGAAGGGGGCTTTATTTTCCAACCGCTAGATCCTAAAGCGACGACAAATATTTAGGCATATTTAGGCGACGAAGAATGTAAAATTTAGTTATAAAATTCAAATCATCAACATGTTATTTTCAAATATTTCAACAACAATCAAAAGGTTAACAATTAAAAACAACTTTTAAAGGACCATGGTTTTTGCGCGCAGCGGCATGTCCAAATTTGAATTGGCGGGGACAGTTTTCTTTCGTCTCGAACTGTACTCTTTTGAGTCGTTCGAAATGACTCCAAAGAGTACAGTAAGAGACCAAAAAGAAGAGTCCCCACCAATTCAAATTTTGCACATGCCGCTGCGCGCAAAAACCATGGTCCTTTAAAAGCGAGAGATTTATCGCTGACATCGCCTTTTTTTCGTCCTGAACATTTGCTTTTTTCATTTGCTATACCCATAGTCAGGGACGTATCCACGGGAGGGGCTAACCGGGCTGCAACCATTTTTTGAATTGGAGAAAAAGTGTTGACCCTAAATGTTAAATGGACAGACTATGAACAGGGCCATTCACACCTTTAAAAGAGGCTCTTTCAACAAGGCGGCAGTCTATTAGATTAAATTTTATCAGAAGCACTAAAAACACATAGCGTATTTTCTCTAAAAAGGCCTCTTTGACTTTGGAAACCTGTACCTCAGCCCAGAGCGAAAATTTTACATCGCTGTTTATTGAGCTTCTTTGACTCCTACGAGCTTATTATTTTAGATATTTTCACCCAATAGTCTCAAAATTGACATTAAATTTTTCCGGAAATGCAAGGGTTTGAATAAGAAGGAGCACTTGTGCACTTCGGGGGCCCTTTTCATTAACTGTGAAAAGTTAAAAAAAAAGTGATATCTTAGTAAGGAATTTTTTTTCAAAAACTCAACTTTTAAATAAGGTAAACATTAGAAAAAAACTTTTTTAAAATCGTTTTTAACGTATAAAAAATACTTGGGAGATTTTGAAATACTATTTACAGTTAATAACAACAAAGCCTACCCCCCCCCCCCCCCGCACCGAAGTACACAACTGCCTAAAAAGGTCCCCGCGGTCATTTTTAAAAGAAGATACGGCCAAAAAACTCCGATTTTGTAGAGTCCGTCAGAAAGCCATTGATTAAGTTCTTAATAAGCGAGTTTTTTTCTGGTAGCCCGAAAAACATTGTTCGCACCCAATCATATAACGTTTTTGGAGGCGTGGGGCAGTAATGCAGCAAAGCCGAAATTCACTTACATATTTGCTGTGAGCACTTTTGGCGCCTTCAGTCGTATCATCACTTTTCTCAAAGGCCTGCTCAGTTTGTCCACAAATTCCGACTCTTCATCTGACTGTGATTGTGGAGCCGGTTTTGGATGTTCAGTTGCCTCCTCCAGCTCAGCATTTTCAGTAGTTTCTCCATCAGTTGCCTTTGACTGCTGTTTTCGGACTCATCTTTCATTTCCGTTAACAAACTTCTCAAACTGTCCGCTGGCTGAGCGTTGACATATCGACTCCTAGCTGCCTTGTAGATCCTCTTGGCGGCTTGCCGAGACCATTGTCCTACATCTAAAACATAATCATGGATTATTTTTGTTCGCTTGTTGCAAGTGATGTTTGTTATGAGCACTCATATTCTGACTGATTCATCAATTGGTGGGTTACATGATATCCACTAAGAACAGGGTTCGTAATGAAAAATTTTCGAAAAAATGCATTTGGGTAAAAAACGATTTTATTTCATTTTATCTGCAGTGCTTATTGTTATTTTAGCGCGAAAAAAAAACTAAAAACTTTAAAAATAAAAAATATTTTGGGTGTCGAAAAAAGGACAAATCTTTTAAAAAGGACGATTGCGAACCCTGACTAAGAAGCTTCTCACATCTCTATTTCTGTCATTTTAGACATTGATTTCCAACCGGCTACAGACCAATTTTTTAAAAATTTGTCAAAAGTTTATTGGAAGGAGCATAAAATCGCATCACAAAGGTATTTTTAAATTTCAAAAATCATGTGAATTTAAAAAAGACGATCTCGGCGCTAGTAGCGAATACTCCCCCCTCTAAGTCGAAAATTGCCATTTTGTAAAAAACTAAAACAAGCCCGCAACTAACTTCTACACTTTACTAATGAGCTACCAATTTTCGAATGAGGTTTTTGCTATATGGCCCGGATGTGCTCTTTTCGGAGCAGGAGCCATGCTAATGCATGGTCTTTTAAATTTGTTCGGAACCTTTCAAAGTCATTTTAACCGAAACCGCCAAGATTTGAGGGTAACCCGCTGGATCAGGCTGTACCGGATATCCGATATCCGACATCCGATCCGACATCCGATATCCGACATTCGATATCCGATATCCGTCACTTTTTGACATCCGATATCCGAAAGAATGGCCAATTTTCGGAAAAAAAAATTTAAAACTTTTTGAAATTTAGAAAAATTTTTCAATTTTTTTTCAAAATTTCATCAAAAATATCCGAAATCCGATATCCGATATCCGGCACTTTTTCATATCCGGTATCCGATATCCGATCCGATATTTTTTGGTATTCGGTACAGCCCTGCGCTGGATGTCTCTTTAGAAAGACTTTTTATATGTTGTTTGAAAAGTGCTATAAAACCTATGAGTTTACCTATGAGTTATAATACAACGATTGATATTTAAAGCCAATCGCAGTTATTTTTTGATTTTTATCAATAACTATTTTCGTAAACCGTTAAAAAGTTCTGGTTATTTATTTTTTAAACCTTTTTATTTGACGATTACGGAGATTCACATAAACTTTCTCAATTAGCCCCATGGTGGATTATATTTCAACCTCTAAGAATCGGAAAATTTTGAGGTCGATTTTGAGATTTTTGGAAACACAACCAAAATCTGAAAAGTGGAATCAGGAGTGCTCGTGCTAATTAAAAAATGCAAAAAACAGATTTGCGAAACTTTTGCTCTAGGCTGAGATATAAGGTCCCTAGGGTGGGGAGTTATTAGAAGAAATAGGGTGAGTAAAAACAAAATGATTCGAAAAAATATCCCGAAATTTCAGTATCGCTCACAGAAATGCCCTTCAACATGTGTTCAAGCCATAAAAATTCATTATACCAAAAAATTACCTGAAGAAGCTTGCTTGACCTTCTCAAATGGAACATTGCCTCTACGTATCTCATCGTCGGAGGAAGAATCTCGGCGCGAAAGTTTGGGAAAATAAGGGCGAGACATTTTACTTTCTTTTGTAAGTGAATTTTGACTGGACAGCTGCTGGGTTTGCCTTTTCACATTATGAGTTAAAAAACATTGCGTGCTTAAAAAATCACATTTCAAAGCAGATCAAAATGCACAACTTTATGCGCCTTTCAGTCTTTTGTTTAAAAATAAAAAAATATATTTGCAGTAAATTTGCAATGTACCGTATTCTCTCTAATTATAGACCCGGGTCTATAATTTTTCAGCTTCTCGAAAATCGAAAAATTTTAAATTTGATCTCGAGATTTTCGGGTGCTCAACCAAGGTGTTAAATGTGGACTCGGTAGAGCTCTTGGGAACTAAGAAAACGCAAAGAACAGATTTGCAAAATGTTTTCTCTGCTCCGATGTACAGACTCTCAAGTCGACAGGGGTCTATAATAAGAGAGAATACGTAAATGTCGATTCCTTCATGATTACAAGATTTAACAAAAAAAATATTTTTTACAAATGTACAGGGTCGGCCACGTTTTAGTCAAAATCCTTTTTTTGCTTCAAAATAGCAACAAGTACTGGATAAAATGACCTATTTTCTCCAAAAAGCGTGAAAACGTCCTTTTGTTTGCCCAAATGTCCACCAACTTTGAGGTTGCAACTTGCAGCCCTGAGCATAGACTAAAATTCAAATAGTTGAGACCCATCAGAAAGGCGTTAATTACTTTTATTTTATTGACAGACCTATCCAGCGTCGTGGGAATAGCTCACAACTTTCATTACGTTAACGAATCTGACTGCTAGCTGTAAGCGTCACTTTTTTTTTGTACTAGCTTTTGTTCGGTTGTTTGCTTCTCATTGGCTCAAATTGCATTTACCCACTAAATTTCTGAATTTCCCCCACTAAATTAATTAATTTCCCCACTAATTCGAATTTTCCTCAAAACACTGAATTTCCTCACTAAATTTTGAATTTTCTTTACCAAATCTAGTGGTTTGTGCAATTTCAAGGCAAAATGTTGTGAGAATTCTTTCGCAATCAGAAAATCATTTGGATTCCTCAGAATCCCATGCCAGAGCTGCTAAAAGCCAGTAAAAATTATTTTTGGGGTTTACTAAAGAATTCTGACCGATCCAAGCTATTTTCAGATTATAAAAATGAATTCCCGCAAAATTGCAAATAGAAAATTCAAAATTTAATGGGGAAATTCAGAAATTTAGTGGGGAAATTCAATTACAGCCATTCTCATTTATGACTTCGATTAATGGTGCAGGATCATAATACCAAAAGACAAAATACCCAAAGAAAAATACCCAAGACAAAATACCCAAGGACAAATACCCAATGGTCAAAATACCCAATATACATATTGTGCAGATAATGTTCACTAAACGCTATTATCATAATATTATTATCATAATATGCACCATCTGCTATTATCATATTAATAGGACGTCAAAAGCCACTAAAAGACCACTCTTGGGTATTTTAGGTTTTGGGTATTTTGTCTTTGGTATTTTGATCCGGCACCCGATTAATGTATGTCATTTATGAGAATTTCACATTATTGGATAGCTTGAATTTTGCGCTATCAATTTCGAAAAAGATCAACGAACTTTCACTGGAAGTACGCTAATGAAGAATCGGTACCCATTTTTTCTCTAAAAAAATTAACAGGGCGGATCAAGGGAGCGGGTCATGCGTCAGTAGTCTTTATTGATCTTACTGTCGTCTTTTGCATGTTTCTCAAACTTTTTCGGTTAAAAAAGCAAAGACACTTGAAACTAAAATTTGTTAGTAGTTTGTCAAATCGAGGAATTCAAGAATTTGGTGAGCAATAAGAAAGAACTAAACAAATTGAAAGAAATTGAGTTGTTTTTATGAATTTAATGATTCGCCATGCTTTTCTATGTGTGTTCTTCAAATTTTCAGACAATTTAGATATTGCCTAATAGATCCGAATACCTAGATATATATGAAATAAGCTAAATAACCACCCCTCCCTTAATTTAGCTGATTCCTAATTAACTGACTACAATTAGCCATTGGACAACCCTTTCAATCTTCGAAAATAATCATTTTCGATGGATCAAATTTACTTTTTCATGGAGCAAATACATTTCTTAATGGCGCAAACGAACTCCTTTTCGGCTTAAACACACAAACCGAATTCTCTCAAATAGAAGCGCATGCGCTAAACATTTTTAACCTCCAATTTTTTTGGCTTTGTGTTAAAAATGCAATAAAACCTGGTTTACCCCGTCCCCCTTAGTTTTGGCACTAAAGGGTGCGCTTCTATTAGATGGTGCTCTTCTATTTTTCGATCCTTCGCCACCGAAATAATGGCTGTAAGTACTTTCACCCACCAAATTATTCTTTTACCTCGCCAAATTATTCATTTACTCCGCCAAATCGTAAAAATGAGTATTTCTCGGTGTTTTCAAGTCGTAAAATTTTTTTCTTTTGATCATCATGTAGCCCTAAATCTCTAGTTTCTGATAAGCTATCAACTGACCCCTTGTCGTTAAAAGAATTGAGAAACACCCATTTTTATGAAACAACTCCTCTTTCATAAAATGGGTATCTCTCAATTTTTTTCAACGACAAGGGTCAGTTGATAGCTTATCAGAAACCAGAGATTTAGGGCTACATGATGATCAAAAGAAAAAATTTTACGACATAAGAACACCGAGAAATACTCATTTTTACGATTTGGCGGGGTAAATGAATAATTTGGCGGCGTAAAACAATTTTAGCCGAAAATAATTATCCATTTTCGAATCACACAGTGAAATTTGTCCTGAAAGGAAAGTTTTTGTCAAGAATTTAAATTTTATTTTAGTTGTTAAGAAATTTGTGAAAGCCTCATTCAACATTTTTTAAATATTATCTACAAATTTTCAATCTTATCGAATGTATATCTGTTGATATAGATAAGGATACATCCATAGCCAAATCTAAAAACAAATTTATTAATTTCATTGTTATAAATGTCAGTCCTGATCGAAACACCCTGGGGACTATGGTGGTCGACCTTTTTGTAAAAGAGCGTCCAAATACTTGCAAGAACTTTTTGAAGCTATGCAAAATCAAGTACTACAATTTTAATCAGTTTTTCACAATTGAGGTAATTTATTTTTGTGTTTTTCTTTGGTAACTATTTGTTTTAATCTGCTTGTTTTAGCAAAACTACATCGCTCAATCCGGGGATCCAAGCAATTCTGGCAGAGGTGGCGAGTCGATCTATGGGTATGTTAAATTTTCAATCATATTAAGGCCCACAATTCAGAAGAAGATAATTATCAACAAACTTGCGAGCCATCTTTTACGGTCACAATTTAAAAAACTTGCAATCCTTATTAATTAAGTTCACCACCATTCCAAAAACTTGATGAACTAAACACAAAAAACATCCCTGGATCAACAACAAATATTTTATTTTTTTGGATGCCTTGGTCCTCAAGCTTATTATTTTTTGATTATTTGGTATCTAACAAAAATCACTTTGCACCCAGAAAACTCAATTTTAGTCGTCAATCCATGGTTGCCATCTCTGATTTGCAAAAAAAGGCATGATCCTGTGAAAAAGGCATTTAATACAGTCGACTCCCTCTATAACGCACCCCCTCTATAACGAACGATTTTTTTTGGTTTGGTTTAATTCGCCCTAAATAATTACTCTACAACGGACTCCCCCTATGACAAACTCCCATAACGAACACCTAAGACCGTCAACAGGGTGTTCGTTATCGAAGGAGTCGACTGTATAAAATTTTCTCAAAAAAAACATTTATTGTAAAAAATAAATGCCCTAAATACGACTTCTCGATAACTAAATACGACTTCTCGAAAAAGAAGCAGGTCAAACAAAATGCCTTTTGTCTCGAAAAAAAAGGCGGGACGAAAAAGCAAAGCCTGTTTAAAAAGGCAAAATGGCAACCCTGGGTCAATCACCACTATTTCTATTGGCATATTTTCCGTTTCAATCCATCAAAAAGCATGAAAAATCCAAACGAAAAAAAGTTCTTCTCGTAAGCTGAATCGATGAGTCAAAACTCATTTTTTAAAGCGGCAAAGTTGTGACCGAAATAAAGTTCAAAATTTTGATTAGAAAATTGTTGAGCATTCATAAGATAAGCCATTCATCCATTGTATATTTTTAGCATTCTATACGGCGATCAAGCCAGATACTTTGAAAAAGAGTCGATTCCTAAACTGAAACACACCCGCAAAGGCCTTCTCTCGATGGTCAACAATGGCAGCAATATGTTGGGCAGTCAGTTCTTTGTCACGCTGGACGATAATTTGGATTACTTGGATGATATGCACTGCATCTTTGCCAAGTCACTGAAGGTTTGGAGGTAGTACAGAAGCTCAACGAAGAGCTAGTAGACAGTCAAAATCAGCCCTACAGAGACATTAGGTTAGTGGATTGCTTTTAAACTACCGTGCATCTTCTAAAAAACGGCATTCCTTTGCCTTGCATTCAAAATCATGTTCTTCGCATTGTGATTTTGATCACTTTTCTATATACACTTCTCTCAGGCAAGTTACCACCCATTTTGTAGTCAGTGAGACAAGATACAAAATGAGTGGTCACTCATCTGAGAAAAGTTTCCAAAAAATAGAGATGAAAACACAATGCCATAAACACGTTTTTGAAATTTGGGAAAAATTGAAAAATTTAGCTCAAATAATTATAAAAACGTCAATTAAAAATGAGGGGCCAATTTTACCAAAACGAGGAGGCATTTTTCAGAAATTAGAAAGTAAAATAAATCTTACAAGTTTGTTAAATCATATACAATATGTTTAGTATTTTATGCCCAAAAATTTAAAATTTTGTTTAGAATTTGCCATACTATACTCCTGCACGATCCATTTGATGACCCTCTCCGACTTCCGATCCCAGCGAGATCTCCATCCCGCCCATTAGTATGATCAAGGTTGGGTTTTTGTAGATTTTTTTATTTGCTTTTACATTTGCCATTGCAGAACAACACCAAGATAGCAGTGGACGAGTCAGTGGAAGACGAGGAACTAGACACAGAAGAGTCTCGTCGAAGATTGGAAGAAAAAGACATGAGAGCTCAGGCTCAGATTCTAGAAATGGTGGCGATCTGCACCATGCGGATGAACGCCCTCCTGACAATGTTCTTTTTGTTTGCAAACTCAATCCTGTTACTGCTGATGAGGTTTGTAAATTTCTTCTAAATTAATTTTTAGAAGAAGTAATCCACTGTAAATAATCTGGCACTCTGAAAAAGCCTGATTTGGCTGACCAGCAAAATAATTCGACAAAGCTCACCGGCACCCCAGTCTGGTCTTCAGGGTGCGTGTTTATCGAGAGTAGGGTTGGCCAATGGGCATATGCCCGGGCATATGCCCGGACATGAAAAAGAAGAAAAAGAGCTACACAGAAAAGAATACACCCAAAAGGGACCCCCTGAAAATATGATTCAGTCTCAAATATCCCCGGACATATGCCCGCAAAAATACAGAAAAAAAATGCACCGCGAAGAGTGTATTTTGACTAAAGTTGACGTATGGGCATGCTCCGGGCATATGCCCGGGGCATATGCCCATGGGGATATGCTCGGCATCTACTCATACGACATTTTTGGTCAAAATTCACCCTTCGCGGTGTATTTCTTTTCTGTATTTTTGCGGGTATATGCCCGGGGATATTTTGAGGCTGAATCACATTTCAGGGGGTCCTTTCGGATGTATTTCTTTTCTGTGTAACTCTTTTTCTTCTTTTTTTTTATTCCCGGGCATATGCCCATTGGCCAACCCTAATCGAGAGCAGAAAAAAAACTCTCAAGTTCGACTCCCTGCTGGGTTTATTATTTTTTCATTATTATTATTTTTTTTTTAATTTATTTTTTTTCTCAAAATCAAAGAAGGGTTTAAGTCCGCGTAATTTGATAAAAAAATAGTTACGTTTTTGGTTCGAGTCCCAGACCGTATGCTACCCCAGAAGAAAATTTAAAACTTTTGCAAATATTTTTAATGATTAGTATTTTCAGGATCTAGAGATTATTTTCTCTCGCTTTGGTCAGATTAATTGCTGTGAAGTGATCAAAGATAAGAGAACACAGGCTTCTCTTCAATATGCTTTTATTGAATTTGACAAGGTGAAATTTGGTTATTTTCTTAATTTGATCACTAGTGTTAAAATTTTTAGCCAGAATATTGTGAAGCAGCTTTCTTGAAGATGGACAATGTGCTCATCGACGACAGAAGAATTCATGTCGACTTCAGTCAGAGTGTGGCCAAAAACTTTCAGTGGAACAAGGGTGGAAGTAAGTAATTTGATAAAAAATAGTTAGATTTTTTGTTTCGAGTCAATAAGTAATACCATATTTCCTCTAATTTAGAAACCAACCACTCCACCCCCCCCCCCCCCTCACCCCTCTTTTTTTGACTAGAACTTTAGAGTTAGGGCCATTTTCGATTTCTAATTTCAAGATTTTCGGCCATCCAAAAAATTTAGCCCCAGGGGCTAAATTAGAGGAAATACGGTACTTTGGCAAACCTTTCATTTTATAATTTTTAATTAAAATAGTAGATTTTCGGTATGATGCCGTCGCTGCGGACGCCAAAATTTGGAGAAACCAATAATATTGATTAACCAATAATCTAGGGTCGCACCATGGTGAGAGTTGACTGTATTGACTGTATGAGAGTTGACTGTATGTCGACAGTTGACTGTCGATATACCTATTTTCTGTAAATTTCTGAATACCAAACAAACTGCTATAAAATAATGACAGTCGCATTGTAGAGAGTCGACTGTATGCCCTATATCAAAAAAATGTAGATGCTGATTAGGAGACGCAACTGACTCGCCAACGTCGAAACTCGCAAAAGCCAAATACTCGCCAACGCCGAAACTCGCCAACGGCAAAGCTCGCTAACGAAAAAATTTGATTTAACGGCCCTCCGTGGGATCGGCCATTGGGAGCCGTTTAATCGAATTTTCTTCGTTGTCGAGTTTTCTTGACGTTTTGACGTTGGCGAGTATTTCACGTTGGTGAGTTAGTTACGTCCCCTGATTGTTATCTTGAATCAAAAAGTGCAACGTTGATATGACAGAAGTTGCCCGCAAAAAAACTTTTAAACAAATTAAATTGTTATATAGGACCAAAACGTTCTTGTTTAACTCTATGTTTTTTAGAACAAGCAGCTGAACCAGCTAAAAAGTGGAAAACGGAATCAAGATCCTCTCATCCTCCCCAGTCCCTACCAAAATACCCTCGCAGAAACGTGCCAGAGCAGAGACGTGAACCGAGGAAACAAAGAAGTAGATCCCCAGTGCCGAGAAAGCAAAGGAGCAGATCCCCAGTGCCTAGGAAGCAAAGAAGTAGATCGCCACTACCTCGACGAGAGAAGAAACGCAGGAGCTCATCTTCTTCCGCCTCTCCTTCACCTCAAAAACGGCACAAAGAGCGCAAGCACAAGAGCAAAGACACACGACATCGCTCCAGAAGCAGATCTCCCGCCAGCAAAAAGGCTAAGAAACACAGCGCAATCATTAATTTTGTGCTTATATATTGTTGATTTATTTGTATTTGGTACGAAATGTGCTTTATTTGAGCAGTGAGAATTTGAAATTAAAGATTAAACCTTTTCACAGGATGTGCCAACATTTTTGGCCACTTTTGGCTGTATTTTTGGGCAGCCGACGATTGCGCCATTTCAATTGCGCCAATTCAGATTGCGCCACATTCAAATTGCGCCAATGCAGATTGCGCCACTGCAAATTGCGCCAAATCAAATTGCGCCACTATATACTCTAATTAAAGTTAAGCAAATGTATTTTTAATCTGATCTCAACGGATTTTGTTCCCTTCTAGTATTAGGGGTGACTGTTTTCATGTCCTTCAATGATCAATTTCAGTAAAATGACCAGAAATTGGCAGGGTTGTAATGGCGCAATTTGCAGTGGCGCAATTCGATTTTGGCGCAATTTGCAGTGGCGCAATTTGAATGTGGCGCAATCTGAATTGGCGCAATTTGAAATGGCGCAATCGTCGGCTGCCCGTATTTTTTTCTTCTTTCATTTTTAGAAATAACAAATTAGAAATTTTTTTCGATCTCATGTTTATCGGATAGGTATATACCGTATTCTCTCTATTAGTTCCACACGTGGGATTATTTTTTAATCGTCCGAAAATCGGAAAATTTGGGGTCGATCTCAAGATTTTTTGGTGAAAATTCGAATTCTAAAGAGTGGAATCAGTAGAGCTCGTGGGAATTAAGAAAACGCAATAAACAGCTTTGTTAATTTTTTTCTCTGAGCTGAGATTCAGGTCCTCAAAGTTGAGGGTGTGGGTTTATAGAGAGTGTGGAACTAATAGAGAGAATACGGTAAGTAAGTTTAAAAACACGCTGTGGGAATTCTAGGCAGATATTAAGACCCGTATCAGGATCAAGGATAATCTTTGATCTCTGATCCGTATTCAGCAGTTGGATCAGATCCACGGATAACATTTGATCCTCGATCCTGGAATCCTGATCCAGCCAGACCCGGCTTCATCCCGCCCTGATCCGGCCTGAATAACCCCTGATCCAACCTGATCCACCTCTAATCCGACCGGATCAGGCCTCATCTGACCGGATCAGGCTGAATCAGGGGTGGGATGAACCCGGATCAGGAACAGTGATTTATTTTTGCGTTTTTTCGCTCCGGCACTGTCTCTGAAATCTTAGTTTAAAAAAAATTCGCTCCTGCTCTTGCTTTGAGCTCTAAATTTTTAAAAATTTCTCCGGCTCTGGCTCCGAGCGAAAGTTAGAGCCAGAAAATTATACGTATACAGTCGAACCTGGATAACCGGACACCTCGATAACCGGACACCCCCGATAACTGGACACTTGTGAAAAATTTGGTTGGCCGTCAAGGAAACAAGGAAAAATTTACCTCCGATAACTGGACACCCCGATAAGCGGACACCCCTGATAACCGGACACTCTAATCCCGGTCCCGTCTAATAAAAATTACCCTTGATAAACGGACACCCTGCATATTGTACAAATTAGGGTCATAATATCAAAATAAAAATATTTGAAAAAATATGAACATTTTTTGAATTAAAAAAAATGTTGACCCTAAATGTTGACTCCGACTATGATTACGGCCAATTGCTCAAACGATTTTGCATATGATAGCATGGTTAAATTTTTCAATTTTATATTTGCGGATGCCTACCAGGCAAAGTGGTAACTACTTCAGGTATTGAGGTTTGGCCTAAGAAACACAATTCCTCACACGATTATTCACACCCATTCCTCACACGATTTAACGACACCCTTGTTTTGCCGACACACGAAAATGAGTCAATTTGGTTGGCTTTACTGAAATTCAGTCAAATTGGACCTCGATGCATAATTACTGCTATCTGAGTACTTGCATCACTGTCTGGTTGAATATTTTCTATATTACACCATCCGGGTACCACTACCTGGATACTGATACCGAGAGGTGGCAATCTACAATCTAGTACCACACATTAAACAGAAAAATGATAAAACTTTTTCAAATTTTTTTTCCAGCTCTTGGTTCCCACACCTCCGATAAGCGGACACCCCCGATAACCGGACACCTTGGGCAAGCACCCAGTGGTGTCCGGTTATCCAGGTTCGACTGTATATTCGTTATTCGCATTTAAATATGAATATATGATTTAAAATTTCTCTGAATATGTCTTCGAGCTCTTAATTTGAAAAAATTCGCCACGGATTTGGCTCCGAAAATTCAATTTGAAAAAATTTGCTCCGGCTCTCGCTCCGGGCTCTTGAGTTTAAAAATTTGCTCCGGCTCTTGCTCCGGGCTCTTAATTTTTGAAAAAATTGTTCCAGCTCAAGCTCTTGCTCTGAGCCAGAACGAGAGCCAGAGCCGGTGATTTATACATCACTGATCAGGAGTAGGTAAGGCCGGATGCGGCTTGATCAGACTTATCATCCAAAAATATTGGTAAAATAGCCTTTAAAAAGCTGGATCAGAAGTGATGGGATCAGGATATCTTTTATCTTTGATCCGTATTCATCTAAGCGGCTAGAATCAAGATCAAGGATTATGCTTGACCCTGATCCGGTCTCTGAATACCCTGATCCACCTGAATACAAATTTCAAAATTTATTCAAAATAATATTCAGCATATTTCACCAAATTTCATTTATTCTTTCAAATTTATATAGCAATCAAAACTCTAATTTTACTTAGCGATGGTATCCGCAGTCTTTCTTGACACATTCGTAGTAGGCTTCACCCTTGGCTTTTGGTGGCAAGCATTTTCGCATGCTGAGGGCTTCACCGGGTCCACGTTTGACACGGCTGAACACACTTCTGAACAAATTTAATAAAATAGGCAATATTTTTTAAAAAAGCATGCTGTTTAGGTTTGAAAATGCGCCATCTATGGCGCAGTGTATAAGCGTTTTTGTTTTATGGTCCAAAATGGTGCGCAGGTTTTGACCCACCTAGTTATTTTGGCTTTTTGACCAAATTTATTGGAGTAATTCGCCTATTAGTGCCAGATTTGTAATCAGCGACCCCAACT
>SADC01000761.1:0-22728 GCA_004194705.1 Ditylenchus dipsaci | reverse complement strand
CGTGGCAAGAGAATTTCACGGCAGTGTCTGAAGAAATTGGGCCGAAGATTTTCCACAATCTGCCCCTGACTACAGCTGAAGAAGTGATGCGATCTACATTTGGCGAAGCCACCAGACAAGAATCTGAAGGATGGGCCAATCCTGAGACCAGCTCAATGATGAGAATGAATGGCAAGCGCAACCTACTCCTCAAGCAATCTGGAGCCTAGTAAAGAATGGTACAGTGGATAGTGGATTGCTGATCCGAGCATGTTGCTTGTGTTCTCATGGAGGTAGTCAAGAAGCTGGATTAAGGCAGTCCAGTGGGGGCAGAAGCGAAGACAAGGCAGCAACAGTCAATTACCGTGATCAACCAAGCCCCGCACCAAGATGAGACGTTTATGGGAACTGTGGTGCGGCCAATCGATCCTGGCAGAAGAGGCGGACCATGAAGTGCAGACATCTCCACCTGATACTATGAAGCAGCAAACAGCACCAGAGACGGTCGAACCAAGCGCAGCAACACAACACGAAGACTGAAGCACCGTGGCCGGAGTACCGAGGCAATCAAGCTGTATCCCCAGGAGGCCGGACTTTCGTGGACAGAGTGTTTAGTCCAGATAGAAATTTAAAAGAAAATTTGCTAAAATTTTTTGTATTTTTTATTGTAAAATCAATCGTTTTGCATACTCTGTGCGGAAGCCTTATCGGCCGCTGCATCTCTGAGAAATCAGGGATGGGGTGGCCTGGACAAGGCTTGGCTGCTCTGTCCGTCTGCTGGTTTTTGCACACTCTCTAGTGTACTATAAAAGCGACGGACGAGCAGCCAGCACTTCACTTTTTATATTTTGCTGCTATATTTTGTTGTTTTTTAGTAAATAAATATTGGGCTATTTCCCCATTTTATTTTCTATAAGACAAGCAATTATGGATTATGCCGGCGTCAGAACCGGTCCACTAAAAAGTGGAAGAGCCGGAGACGGAAAGGAAATTATTTTGTTTTGCTGGGTCCTTAAATGGATTTTTCTTTAAGTGATACTGTTATTGATAGAGATTGACGAGGGCCAGAACCACCAGACAATACTCGAGAAGCAGTTGAAGCTTTGAAGATTCTTCACATCCGTGAAGTTGAGCTGCTGTGCAAGAGTGGATGATGTGCTTGCAAAGAACGCATAAAGAAACTGATGCAGAAGAGTATTCCTACTTATTTTATGCCCATCCAATGATTGTTTGTTCGGGTGCAATTTATTGTTGAATAAACATTTTTTTTTGAAAAACTCTCTACATAAGTCTGGTGAGTGATATATAGGCGAGTGCTTCTCTACATAACGACTCTCTATGTAACGTCCTCTCCTCATAACGTCCGTTTTGGCCGGTCCCTTGAAAGACGTTATGTAGAGAGTCGACTGTATAAACAGTCATAAATTTAGAAAACAGACAGTTGTTTTCTAATCTTTTGAAATCTTCATGAAACAAATACTTTGTTAATCAAATTAAAATTTTTGTATCAATTCTTTTATTGTTTCTTTGCTTTTTCTCTTTGATTCAGTGACTATTTTGGCACTTATGTAGTCCCCCATACTCGGATTTTTTGAAAAGTTCTTCAAAAGCACCCTCGAACTCATTTGTTCTGCACAAGAAGATACGGAGCATTTCTTAACACTCTCTGAATAAAAAACGTTGAATTTTTGTCAAAAAAATTTGCCTAATAATTCAAACCTAAAATTTGCTAGGACCTATAGAGTTAAGGTCTTCGTTTTTTATTATATGGTTGCTCTATATTTTCTATGTTTTTCTAGCTATGTCAATTATTGATCAAAAGTTTCTCAAGTTGGACAAAGACTTTTTGAGTTACAGTTAGTTGTGCTATCTTGAGAAGGTGATCTACAGATTATCATCATAATCGGAGCATGAAAGTGGGCCAAATGATGTTGCAGGCGGCAAAAATAAGGCAGTCGCAGGCGCTATGCGACCTCTACTTGAGCATCATTCCAGACCAGGGCTAATATTTACTGCTCGACCTCTGCACGTTTGTTGCTTTTCAATTTCAAAAACTACCGTTTTGCCTTATTTTGAGCCATTTTAGGTTTCCAAAGTTCCACCTATCCATATTTCAGTGCTGGGTAGTCCTAAGACAACGATCATGTGTCATTTTGTAGAGAAATCATCGAAATTTCAGAAAAAGGCATAAACATAAATTTTGATTTTTAAAATCATACGAAAAGGTTTGTTTCATGAGGTCGAACAATGATTTCCCTTACATTTTCTTTATTTTGACTGTAAATCGACAATTTTGTGTTGATAATCATAACTGTTCCCAGAATAATCAAAAAAATAAGTTCGAACTACGAAATTGTAGCTGAGAGACGAGGCTTGAAAACCTTAGTTTAAAAAATTAACGAAATAATCAAAAAGTAAAATCAATCAGCTGAAATTGTCTTTGTGTACTGTCAATTGTCGGGCTAAAATTCGGATGTCATCCAAACATCGACTAAATTTTCGATTGAATGACTGCTGTTTAAAAAAGCAAATATTCAATTTTGTAGAACAAGAAAAAGGCTACAAGACTGTATATTCAGTTTCTCTAAAAACAATGATATTCATGCTAAGTCGCCAAACATAAAAAATATTTTCTTGTGTACTATCAATTGTCCGCAACTGTATAGTAAAAGGGTATATGACAATTAAATAATTTTATTATAAAAAGCCTATTAGAATTTTTTGTCAGTTGCCAACAATTCTTTGATAAGTTTTAGTCCAACGCCAGAAATGTTTCAGCACAGACCTCATTTCGCCCACATAATTTCAAGCAATTATATTTTTCAAAAATGTCAAATAGATTATTATAAAAATTTACAGATACTAAGTATGATTTGTAGCAGAAAATATGAAGCTCCAAATTCGAGGCTGACCATATATGCTTGAGGGAGAGAATGACTAATCGAAATTTCGGGATACTTTTATGTTTTATTAGGTATATATGAAATGTTGAGTTCGAAGACCGAACAAACTGAGGCCTTTACGGCACACAGCGAGGCCGGAACGGCGGACGACTGCCTGCAATAATAACTTTGTCAAATGGTTCTCAGGGAACAATAATCAAAGAATAACCAAGGGTGCCTTGCGATTCATATACTCTTGTGAAGGCCATACACTACTATTTTGCTATTTGAGAATACTTCTTATAGGAAATATTCCACTATTAAGTGCTTAATAGAGACACTTTATACTACTTTCAAGAAATTTTCGTCTAATAGGTGAGGTCCACTGGAAACCCTGCTTCAATTATAGTGAACACTATTCACATATCATTTTGAAAATTTGTCATTTTGAATAGGGTGTCATCCATTCGAATTTTTATGACATGACTTTCTTTTGCTCAAAAATCTATCTCCATTTAAGAGAGCTGAGATTTAACGCTTTCTTTTGAGATGTTTTACCTAAATTCGATTTCTGGTGCAGTTTATCTTGCTGTGCAAAGTATCATACGAGTGACGCACTCTGTACAGCAATAAATACTAATAATTTACTTAGATACCTTTTATATAATATACTCAATGAACACTACAAGAATGATCTGAATGCATGCAGGTTTTTTATGCAGTAAAATATACATAACAAAGTCGCCGTACTCCTCTTTTGACTGTTCATCAGGAGTTATTTTTCAACCCTCCTGCAGGCGTGAGAAGTATTAAAGGTGGCAGAAAAAATCTAACTGGTAAACAATGAGTTCAGAACAGGTTTTCGAAGCTTAGACTTTTAGCATTCTTGATATCATATCTCTGATTTTTTAGACCCGGCTGACCACTTCTTGTAAAAAATTTTATTTGTGTTTTCGACTCCGCTTTTTACTAGAAATAGTTAACAGATTCTGTCAAACAGAAAAAATTTTGCCCCAAAGTGAAAAATCCAGGAAAATTTCGAATTAAAAAAAAAGTAAACAACTTAAAGATTTCAGAAGGAAAAAAAGGATGTGTTCGGAGCAGTGTTGTGAGTGGCACCGGTGCGGCACCGGAAGCTCATGACACCACACCGCGGCTGTGAGCTGTTGCCGATGCTACCATCGTGTTCTCGTTTGTCAAATTCTGGGAAAATTATCAAATGGAACAGAATGAGACTTACTTGATTGGCTGTGAGATTTCGCGTGCAATATACAAGAAAATACAGTTTATCTGGCTTTTATTTTTCGCTTGACTGAGTGGCTGAATGCTCATTTTTAGCCAGAATGAACAATAAAAAGTGACCAGAACAAAATAACTAGGACGAAGTCATAAATAGAGTATTTTAAATTGATAAGGTTTTTATTAAAATTAAAAATAAAGATTAAATTTTTTTTTGAAAAATAAGTAAACATTTTCCTGTTTAAAATAACCATGCAAGTTAAACATAGTTGCCAAGGCCAGTAATAAATATATTGATGAAATGAAAAAGTGGCTTCGGTCATTCGGTCTCATTTTCGCTTGACTGAGTGTCTGTGTGCTTATTTCAAGTCAGAATAGACAAAAAAGGTAATCAGAACAAAATATCTAGGACGAGGTCATAAATAGAATATGTCACATTGATATGGTTGAAGATAAATAAAGACTATTTTTTTTCTGAAAATAAGTAAACTTTTTCCTGTTTAAAATAAACACGCAAGTTGAAAATAGCTGCCAAGGCCAGTAAAAAATATATTAATAAATAAAAAAAGGCTTCGGTTATGAAAAATATCTTAAAAAATGAATTCAATAATGTATTTTGAGTATTTTAGACTCCATGCTTTATGAACTTTCTGTTTTTCCAACATCATTTTTCATGTTTTAACTATGTTTTCTCGAAAAACAAAAAAATGGATCCTCATAGATGATTTTAAAACTCTGTAAAAATTCATAATTTCTTTATGTAAACCAGCCATTGGCTTGTTAAACTTATAATTTTAAAAACTTTATTTCATAAAAACTTACATTTATATACTTTATTCAAAAAGACACAAATTTATTTCATGTCAAACCCGCCAAATTGTAGTACAAATTGTTAACGTTGAATCCTGAAACTTATATTTATTCACATTTCACGAAAAAACATGTTTTTCATTGATACACATATACATTTCAAGTCGAAGCAGCTGTTCAACCTTTATTTATCATTTAGAGAATTTTATATTATTCGTAATGCATATACTATACATTAGTGAAATCAAAACTTATTCAAACGTTATATTCACACGTTATTCATAAAATACATACATGACAATGAATTTCATATGAGGTTTATACATGGTTCTCATGCGGATTATATACGTTTTATGAAAAATCCATTCATAGAAATTTATAAATTCATAGCATTTTTTTATCAAAACAGGGATAAATTTGCTTAATCTGTTGGTGTATTTTTGTATTTTGCCTGCTTTCGATTCATTGAGAAATTTCGTGAATAAGTGAGCCAAAACACCAAAGCCCTTCCGTATACTACTCTTACTTCTGTGCACATCTTCCGGCGTGATACTTTTGCTACAGCTTGTTGTGCCCCTGCTGCAGTCAAGTAGTGTACAGAACAAGCAAAAATAAAAAGAACAGAAGAAAATTTAAATATTAAAGCCGCAATCCTGAAAGATTAAAATTAATAAATTGATTTAAAAAAGTATTTTTCAAATGAGAGAAAGAAAAAGAAAAAACAAAAAGCTTAAAATTGGTTTTTTGTGTAAAGGGAACAGAAACTGAAGTTACACAGGGTGGGCCGAATTTTCCAGCAATTGGTTTTTTTGCAATATCTGAATAAAATAATAAATTCACAGGGTGGGCATTTTCACGCCACCTTTTTTGCAGGATAAATACACAAAATACACCAACAGATTTGGAAATTTTACCTCTATTTTAACAAAATGAATTGCTATGAATTTATGAATTTCCATGAATGGATTTTAATAAACCTATATAATCCGCATAAGAACCATGAAAAAAACGCATATGAAATTCATTGTCATATATGTGTTTTTATGAATAACGTGTGAATATAACCTTTTGAATAAGTTTTGATTTCACTAATGTATAGTAGCAGTACAAGGGCCAAGTTTGTCGGCTTTAAAGGATGCCGCCTTTGTGCCCTATAACTATGGTTCACTTTCGAAGAGACGCCCATACCTATCAAGCACTGTCAAAGAGACGCCAATAGGTATAGGATGCTGTTAAGCTCCACCCCTTTTCAACCCATACCTATTGAGAATATAGGTCAACAACAGCTGTTACCTATTCGAAATATCAACGCGAAACACAGAACAGCTGTTTCATTTTTTGGCGGAAAACAACTGACCTATGTCGAATAGCCAGGCACAGCCTGACACCACACCTATGCATTTTTATATGTTACGCTGTTAGGTCTTACACCAGTAGTATTGTTTATACCATTAGCATTATATTTTTGTATCACGTCTATCCAGACTGTAGTGTCTTTTTCATTAAAATACTCATGAAGTCTGTCCTTGACAGTTATGTTTGCTCGGCTTTTGCTATGGGCTTAAATGCGGGGCTCAAATGCGGAGGCTCAAATGCGGGAGCTCAAATACGAGGGCTCAAATGCGGGGGCTCAAATGCGGGGCTCAAATCCAAAGGGCTCAAATGCGTGTTAACGATACCTTTTCTCGAATACCTTTTCGATACCTTTTCTCGGGCTTTCCTCGAAAGTGCCCATAGGTATGTGGCACAAAGGCGGCATCCTTTGAAGATGGAAAACTTGGTGGTTGTACTACTTATAGTATGATTGACTGCTATTGGTATAGTGTACCCTATCCTCTCTAATGAGCGTCCTCTTTCTAATTAGCTCCCCCTGAACTTCAAGTGGTTTGAAACGTGTGTTTTTAATAACTTTTAAAGCTCTGTGAAAAGTGCTTGAGAAGAATTTTTAAAATCTAACATGGCTTTGTCAGGCTTTTCAGGCTTTAACAGGCTTTTCAGAGAGATCAAAAGTTAATGAAAACAAAAGTTACAGACCACTTAAAGTTTGAAAAATTGCCACTCCCTAATAAGCGCACCGGGCGCTTATTAGAGAGGAGGCCGCCAGGAGTAAAAAATTTTGGTCAAATTCGTATTGAGAAAATAAATAAGTAAGTGGTCTAGAATTTTAGAAAGTCAGTTTAGAGATTGACAGTTATCCATCATATTAAATCACATTTTATTGAAGAATAGCTATCTGTTTGTGTTGGAATTGAACATATTTTGCGGTATCCTTCATGCTTGAATTTCAATTTTTTTTTATTTTCCATTTCTTTGTGTATATGTTCAAATACTTCATTTCATCAAAAGGAAATTTAATTCACTGTTTATGCATAACAAAAGCACGAAGGTCTTAGCGACTATTCGTTATTTTTTCAAAAAGCGGAAAAATTGAAGTGGTATTCTACAGCATCTCAAGTTGACTTAGGTGCACTGCTTTTTTATTTCAGGTGGACTTATGCAGCATCTCTGGTCGACGAGAGTGAACTTCTACGGCAATTGAGATAGATTTCTAAGGCACCTGTGGTGGACTCAGGTGGACTTATGCAGCATCTCTGGTCGACGAGAGTGAACTTCTACGGCAATTGAGATAGATTTCTAAGGCACCTGTGGTGGACTCAGGTGGACTTCTACAACAACTCAGGTGAACACTCTACGGCATCTCTGGTGTCTTTAAGTTCACATTTTATGTTTTCTGCTTCTGTATTTTGCTACGAAAAACAAAAAAGAACCAGGCTATTGAGAATCACTAAAGAGGAGTTGTTGCTCTGCTATACTATAATATATCTTTTTCCAATAAAAAAACTTTCTTTCCATATTTTCTGTTTTGCGGGTTATTTTACATGGCTAAACATTTTATGAAAAATGTTCGATTCAAGTTACAGACACCTAGACCGTCGAAAACCATCTCGAACCACTTCTAGGTTGAGATATTGATCTAGGTTGAGATATTGGTCTTTTAACGGACACAAGGAAAATCAAGGAAATAGAGTGAAAAATACCGTATCACTGTCATCGATTTGAGAAGAAATCAGTTCGGCAATAAATAGCCATGTGTCTTATTGATATTGTGAAGCATAACACATCAAACTTAAAAAAGTGTGTAAAGTCATAGACAATGGGACAACAAAGGATTACCGTAAAACCTTTATTAATCAGGCCCTCTAATTATCCGGCCCCCTCTAATAATTCGGCCCGCTGGAAGGAGGTTGAAAAATAATCCGGCCCTCTCTAATAATCCGGCCACCTTTCAAAGAGCTTTAAAAGGGGTTTTATTAATTTTCGGAATGGTACAGAAATTACTAAGTAAGGTGAAATTTTTGACAGTACGATTATCTTGTATAAATTTTAGTGTCAATAAAGTATACCCTATCCAAAATTCAAACTTTTTATAATTTAACTGAGGTTTAAAAAGTTTTATGGGTGTCTTGGGTGTTAAAGGAACCATGACTTTTGGGGGCTAATTGACCATTATTTGATTGCTAATCTCATCACGTTTCTTCATTTTTGAACTTTTAAATGTTTTGGGAAAGTTATATGTCAATCTGGACATTCTTGCTCACTATTTTCAAAAAAAGGCTAATGAAAGAAGTAGTAACTGAAGTGCAATGTCAAAAGTCGAAATTTATTAAACAAATTTTATATTAGAATTTTATTCAAACTTTTAATGTACTTTTTGTTTCCTATTTCACCAGCTTGTATTCATGGATCTCAGCTTTCTAATGAGCTCTCAAACTGTTCTAAGTCAAGTCTGCAATGAGAAAACTAAGGAGTTTGAAAAAATAGAAAATTTAAGGTTTAAAAAGGAATAAGCTGCTATTTTTTTTCAAACTTCTCAGTTTTCAAATTTTAGAAATGACCAGTTTGATATTTCGTAAAAAGCTGAGATTGAAGGCTACAAGCTCGTGCAGAAAGAAATTAAAAATTACAATAAAAGTCTAATAAAAATTGTGATGAAAAATTTGTTTATATAGCTTACACCAAAACATTTTTTTCAGACGGTGCGCATGAGCTTCTGACAAAAATTTGAAACTGTCCGCGTTTTTTCTGACACACCGTGTAGTCATTTTTCTGAAAATACAAATCAAGAATGTCCAAGTTGACTTAAAACTATCCTAAAATTTAAAAAAAATTGCAAAAAAATAAATAAAGAACAATTATAAGAACAGAAAAAAGGTTAATTCAACAATCCCCCTAAAAAGTAATACAACTTTTTAAAAGGTCGAAAAATAATCCGACCCCCTCTAATAATCCGGCCACCTCTATTAATCCGGCCCCTGGAAAGTAGTTGAAAAATAATCCGGCCGGCCTAATTAATAGAGGTTTTACGGTAACCGAAGACTTCTACTCAGACAATTAAAGTAAAAAATACCACAGGCTACTACATAATTATGACAGCAAAGACTAAGCCAGAGACTGAGCCTCTCAATAAAGCCTCAAATGAAAATAAAAGAGAAAATATAATGTAATAGATTTTGCAAATAAAAATTATGTAATATGTAATGTAATAAAAATTCTTTTGGTAATAGTCTACTCTCGGTGATCTGACACTCCTGAGGACCGACCATAAGATGTCAGATATGATAGTTGTATAATCTTAGGATATGATAGTTGAATAGTTGTAAATTAATGAAACCTCTACTTCAGGGTCTCAGAGAAAATTTTTGATAGGTTCGATAAATATGGCAGAAAATTGGGATTGCACTTTAAAATCCACCTGGATGCAAGCTAAAATTCACCATTTCTATTAGGATGGCAAGGAAAAAATATTCAGAAGAAATTTCTACTATACGTGTTTGAGCTTGAAAGAAAGCCAAGGTGTTTTACAGGAGGGTTCCGGTAAGACATCGAACATGGGTTCATATATCACGGCAAAAAGTAGGCTTGAACCCAAATGGGACAATATATGAAGATTTTCGGCGCTACTTTGCATTTTTCAGTTATTTAAAAATAGTGTCTAAACGTCTCCTAAGTATTTTTTATATGCTTAAAACGATGAAAAAAAATTTGACCGAAATTCGACTTTTTGCCTTGGGGACCAAGTTAAACCACCTTATATGAGGGTATTTCACCCCGTTTTAGTTCGTAACTCAAAGTTTTGAAAAAAGTACACTTGGCCAGAAAAACAATTCCGTCATTTTTCGCTAAAAAGTGCCATATTATCCACTGTTTATTGATTTTTGAGCACCAAAAAAAGATCGTGACTAAAAATTCAAAAATAAAAATATCTCGGGTCCCGAGAAAAGTTAAAGTATTTTTAAAAAGTACGGTCACGTTCCCTGCATTGAACTAACTTTTACATTTGTTCTTGTCTATATTTTTAGATTTTTCTGTCTTTTTTTTAAAAGAACAATAAGAAAACAAGTGATATATAAAACTATCCAAAAAATTCTGCCGGTACCCGCCGTAAGTTTTAAAACTTTAAAGCCATGTGTTGACAAGAATGACCTACTCTTCACACAACCCAGCGTAGATGCTGTTACTCTTTCTACATATGAAAACTTTATGAAAAACGCATAAGTTTCCCATTTAAAGATATTTTCCAAAAAAGTGATCAGGGGCAAGCTAATTGAAAATCTAAAATTTAAGCTCTTTATTAAAATTGTCCTCTTTCATTCAACGATATTTTTCGAAAAGTGATCAATGGCAAGCTAATTGAAAATCCAAAATTTATGCTTCTTCCTATTATTGTCCTCTCTCATTTCGAGATATTCAAAACAAAAAGTAATCAGTGGCAAGCTAATTGAATTTGCAAAACTTGACGTAATTTTCGATAGTTGGACTCTATAAAGGGTAGTTTTTTTTTAAAAACAGAACAGAAAGTGTTTTTTTCATTCATTCATTCATTTTCATCATTCAATTATAAATCGAGGCTTTTCTTCAACTTGACTGTTTTGTATTTTCGCTATTTAAAAAAAACGCCGATTGCAATTCAGCGATTTTTTCACTTGGTATGACGCCTTCATTGACCCTCTTTTTATTATTATTAAGATTTGTAATTTTGCTGTGCTTTTTTTGCTTTTTTTTGTAAATTTTGCTATTCTGATATTGACACTCATTTTTCTTACTTCCAGTTTCAGACAATTCAATTTCAGACTTTAATGTCAACAAAACATGCTTTTAAAAAGACTTTTTTCAAAGTAATCGGTTTCAGGCAGCTTAGTATTCGACAACTGACTTCCGACCTTTGTTCAAAAAACAACAGTGGAGACCAAGGCATTTTTTTGTCAAAATTTCACTTTTGCCCCACATGTTTCCAATTTTTTTAGGTTATTTCGTCACTTTTTCTGTCTAAAGCGCTGAATTTTTCATAATTTATTGAAACTTATACTTCTATCGTAAATTGAGAGCAGTTTCACAAAAAAATCGACTACCGTATTCCTCTAATAAACGCTCTCCCAAAAAGTCGGAACATATACCCAATCTTCTTTTTCTCAATTTCACATTTTTTTCGCATGATCATTCACAACCATATACTGGAAATGATGCAAAGAAATGGGCTACATTTTGAGTACAAGGTTGCAAATGAGCATGTGAATGAAAATTACAAAAAACATCGAACGTCAATACCTGATAGTCTATCCAAGAACAATTCGGTGTTAATTTGAAAGTGACGTATTTGGAATTTTTATTTACATACTCATTCAAAATCTTGTACTCAAAATGTAGCCTTATTTTTCGGCGTCATTGAGTATATGGTTGTGAATGATCATTTGAAATGAATACAAAAAAAGTTGTGAAATCGAGAAAAAGAAGTTTGCGTACATTTTCCGACATTTGGAGAGGCTATTTATTAGAGGAAGTACGGTATGCTGAACACGAACTCGGTGTCAGAGAAAAGTAAAATTGTATCTCGGCCTGAATAATGCAGACGGCCTG
The DNA here is from genome assembly GCA_004194705.1 of Ditylenchus dipsaci. Classification (NCBI taxonomy): domain Eukaryota; kingdom Metazoa; phylum Nematoda; class Chromadorea; order Rhabditida; family Anguinidae; genus Ditylenchus; species Ditylenchus dipsaci. The sequence goes on along the minus strand of SADC01000761.1, from coordinate 10,903 downwards.
AAAAAGGGCGTGTACTAAAATAGGAAAAGGGCCCCACGGCCTAAATTGGCCGTATCCTAAAAAAGGACTATCCGACCTAAAATAGGTCGTCAAAAAGTCCTAAAACGGCCTTTTTCCTGATAGATTCTACCCGCACCACTTATACCCCCTCAAAACACCTAGATGGTACCCAAACTACTCTCAAAACGCCTTAAAAGAGGCATGCTCACACCAAAAAAAGGTGATGCTGGGAATTCAATTTTTTTCCTAATCTCTGAACTCCTGCACGGATTTTTGAATCTAGTTTCTAACAAAACCACTCTTTTAATTAAATACTAGGCTTACTTTTGTCAGAAACCAGGTTGAAAAATTCGTATAGAGGTTCGTTGATTAAGAATTTATTTCGAATTCCCGGGCACCACCTCTTATTAGCATAAACATGGCTATTTGATAACTTGAGCTACGAAAAATGGCGCAACCACCCGAAATCCTACTCAGGCACTTCAAAAAAACCCCCCAAAACCATTCAAGACTACATCGAATCGATTGAAAAACCACTTGAGTTCAATGCAAGACTACAAATCATATTAAGACTATCGTTTTGCGGACGGTAGCGTGGTTTATTACTGTTTATTACTAACAAAGAACCCTCCTAGGGTGTGATTCTTAGGACCCCATCACGTAAATTTTTTATTGAATTAACTTGTAGAGCACCTATGACTTCATAGTGAATCTTTTCCCATGAGGCTCCATTACCACAGAAATTGCTACAACGCTCAAATCTAAGTTATGAAATGAACATAGTTTTTTTGGGAGTTTTTTGCAATGTCTTTTGCTCACAAAATTTTCATTTTCGAGTTATGTACATTAAGTACTCGAAAAAACCGCTAGAATCTAGCAAATATTTCGATGATGAAAAGTCGTCAAGTAACTATAAAGACAGCTCAGATGTAAGCGAAATTAAGTCAAGTGAAAGAGTTTTACAGAAATTCAGTGTGAAAAAAGTCGGCGCTACTTGCATATACCCCCCCCCCTAAATCAACTTTTTTTAAGAGTGTTTTATAACACCCTATATCGATAAAATCCCCTCAGGAGTTCAAAAAAGACATCATTTTTTGAGTTCTGGTCAATAAAAATTAAGTTTTGTGAACACCAAAAAGTAGCTATTTTGACTAATTTTGAAGGGATTTAAGGTTGTATGAGAGTAAAAGTGGACCAAAAAGGGGCCAATAATAAACAAAAAGGAAGATGTTGAACATAGTTTTGTTGACTGGGACCTACCGCATAAATAAACTCTGATATGCATACATTTCTATGCATCCAGAGTCACTTTCGAGTGATTTGCGTCTAAGGTATGTGTGTGTGCGCATCTCAAACCTAAGCAACCAAGCCCCAAGCTCAAAAATTCTTTCAAATATACACTCCTGCGCTCATAGCCTATCTCGTAGAGCTGTTCAAATTAACCAAACAATGTCACATTTAAAAAAAACCTTGTCATAAATTCAAGAAAAAAATTCACGGCTCCGGTCGGCGCCGGAATTGCGCCCGTCCAGCTATGACTGCGACATCGAAAATCTTAAACGGAAAGTAAGACACAGGGTTGATAAGCTAGGCTCTTTTTAAATCTTTAAATCAAGAAGTAAATAGCAAATATCATGTTAGTGAACCATCTTTATTTTGAAAAAGCAGAGAAAAATACAAAGACAGTCGTATCAAGATTTTGATGTCAAGCGCGCGCTACATGTTGAGTGTTGCTTCGTTTTTTTTGCTGTTGACTTTGATCATCAATCAGTACTTCTTTGGTTGGTTAACAACACAACCGCCCCCCCCCCCCCTCTCCCCCAAGTTACCAGATTTTTTACAAAATATGGTACTCAACATCAACAAAAATACAGGGTGATCATATTTTTTCTCATTCATCTCTTTTTTCAGAACTTTTTTTCTTATGATCTTGATTTTCATGATCGAAAAATTCTAAAATTTAAATTAGGATTAAAATTTCTGAAATTTCACTAGGGACAACAAGATCGAAAAAATTGTCAGACTGAAGGCGGAAAGGATCATGCTCGTCGTCGATATTAGTATTTTGAAAGGCGAGTACCAGCAAATTTCCATCGGCGGTGAGCATACATATTCAAGATGAGTTATTATATCGAGGTTTGACTTTATTTTTAAAACCTTTAGGAAGATAATTATTATTCAATGAATAGTCGACCATCGATAAATCAGACGAGACTTGTTCGCAATTTGTACCCTCTGACATACTCAAGTCGACATGCATTATCAGACTGCCTTGCTGTGTCTTCTCGAAGTCTTAAAATCGATAGACTGTCTTTCCCTGCCATACATATACCAAAGACCCGACCCATAGGGTTGAAAACCTAGACTGTTTTTAAAACTCAAAATAAATAAGAAAATAGTGGAAATCATGTTAGTGGAAAGCAGAGAAAAATATAAAGACAGTCGCATCAAGATTTTTGATGTCGGGCGCGCGTTGCATGTTGAGTGCTGCTTCGCTGAATTTTTTTTTGTTAATGTTGATCATCAATCAGTAGTTCCTGGTGTTAACCACCCCCCCCCCCGCCCCTATTAACCAGACTTTTAACAAAAAATGATACTCGAAATCAACAAAAAACACAGGGTGATCAAAGTTTTTCTCATTTATCTCTTTTTCACATATCTTTTTTTCTTCTGTTCTCGATTTTATGATCGAAAATTCTAAAATCTAACTAAGGTTAAAATTTTTCAAAATGTCACTAGGGAAAAAGCTTCGAGTCGAGTCATTATATCGAAGTTTGACTTTTTTTTAAAACCTTTAGTAAGAAAATTATTATTCAATGAATAGTCGACCATTGATAATTTAGACGAGACTTGTTCGCAATTTCTACCCTCTGACATACTCAAGTTGCTCAGTAGGCCGACATGAATCATTAGACTGCCTTGCTGTGTCTTCTCAAAGTCTTAAAATCAATAGACTGTCTTTCCCTGCCATACATATACCTATCTTACATTTAGCTCAAAGAGAAACTGCATAAAAGTCACATTTGTAACCTTCAAAATATTATTTTCTTTTGAATAACGCTTCTTTCCATAAAGCTATTTTTCTGGATGACAATCACCGTACCTATGCTGACCGTTTTCATGTAATTTTAGGCTTAGGCAAGGGTTGGCCACCAAATGTTAGGAAGGGCTCAAACATGAGTCTAAGATAAGATGCTGGCCAAAAAAAATTCAAAACAACAACAGGGGAACTACGCTCTTTGCTATAAAGAAAATACTTTTTTAGACGAACACTTTTCTGCTTTTTATTAAGAACTTTCTACTGGCAAAATCTTCTAGTATACCACTTATTATATCTAGAATGACAGTTTCTATAATCAAATTTTTATTCTATTTATTTATTTTCGCTTATTTGTGCACTATGCGACTGCAACTGAGGGCTCAACAAGCTATGGAAATTTCGTAACGCCAGAAGGTATATGAAATTCACATTATTGAAAATATGGAAACTTCCCTCAACATCTTATGAAATATAAAGTCACGCGAAACATTAGGCTAGAATTAATTTGTTTGATAATCAATCAAGACTGTTGTGATTGAAGACTCATCCAGGTGTTCGAGGCAATTAATTGGGAGTTGGGTTATCCTCCGATTGTTCAAAGAGTGCTAACGAGTAAAGAAATTTTAAAAATTCGGACAAAGAAATATTGTAAAACAAAGTTAATTAACTGTATGGAATTTCAATATTTTCGGCGTACAGACAGAAAAAATTAAAATGAGACTCGAGCAACATCGAGTCAGATCGAGTCAGTTTTGGAAAGTTTTGAGTTAAAACAAAATTTTTAAGTGTCACATGTTAATTCTGATAAGTTTTCTGAACTCTATACTCCAGTTCAGCCTGAGAAAAGTTGATAAAAAGAGATGGGTACATATAAAGTGACTTAAAAAGCGGACAAAAATTGCTTACACAGAATTCTATAAAAAAACATATGTGGATGTAAGTTTAATAATCTTATTATTTAGATGTCAGGGTTGATGGAGTGAATGTAAAAGTGTTTTATAATCATAGAACAAGGTTTACCACCAGAGAAATATTTGTGCCTAAGTCTGTGAAAGGTCAGAACTAAAATCAAGAATAGTGAGCACTTTTAAAGAAATTGAATCAATTGGAGATGTGAGCGCGAAAAAAATACATGTACTAGATTCAAGCTACGGTATTATAGAAGAAAAAAAATAAAAAAAAGTATACATTTGAAGAAAACCAATTTATTGGAATAAACTTTGCCTGAGTATGAAAATACTCGCACAATATGATACCAGCCCAAATTTGAAATTTAAGGGTGTCCGCTCAATTTCCGCCGTTTTATTTTCGATATTTTGATTACTTTTTTTCATGCTATCAATAAAACCTATTTATCGTTTGAAAGCGCACATCTTTTGGATTTCTCTGATTCTATTAGCTTTGCAAAAAAAAATTTAACTGAAGAGCCCCTTTAAAGTTAAGTGCAGTTCTACCCTGTTTCGTCCCAAATTGTTTCCGCCAAAAATTGTTATAGCCAAAACGTTACATTTTTAATGAATTAATTTGCTACATATGGTTTTTCTAACTAATTATGTGGACATTCTTTGACCTTGAAATATATGTCGTTTACGAAAATGACTCAGACTCTATATTCCTACTCCAGCAATTTATCAACAGTCTTAGTGATTGGTGTCTAGAAAATGGTCTTAGCATTCTATTTCGCAAATGTTCAGCTCTTCACCTCGGTAGCAAAAATAAAAATGCTAAGTACCATATTAGAGACCATGAAATAAAGCATGTTCAAGAAACTTTTCGTGACTTGAGAATTATCTTGAATCCTAAGTTATAATGGGACAGTCACATTGCCTTTGTTCAAAAAAAGTCAATGTCCAGAACATTTCTACTTTTCAAGGCAGTGCGGTCTAAAAACGCCATATTTTTAGTTAAAATGTACAAAGTTTACGTCAGATCCATTCTAGACTTTTCATTCTAGGTATTTAATTCTTATCTCAAAGGAGACATAGTATCTTTAGAAAGGGTCCAACACCATTTCAGCAAATTAGTCTTTGTCAGATGTTTTAATTACACCTTCGAAAATATTCCAGGTTATGAAGATCGAATAAAATACTGGAACTCGAGACACTAGAACTGCGCAGACTAAAAGCTGATCTCACATTACTTTACAAGATATTAAAGGGAACCACAAAAAACTTTGAATAAATTTGAAATATTAAATTCCGAATAAAACCTCAGAAATGCTGGAAAACTTAAAGTCTCTGCTAATAACAAAAACATTCGACATCATTCGTTTTTCGAAAGAATGTCGAGAATTCACAATTTTTTGCCGATTGAACTTTTTGAAGCTTCTAAGTTAAGTACATTTGAATCAACTCTTGACAAAACTTGATCTCTCAAAGCACTTAAAATTGTAATCTATAAGTCTATTATCTATTTTGCTGCAAAGTATGAAAGTTAATCATGTATCGCCTTAGATTATTGTTTGTATGGACACGTCTCTTGCGTATTAAATAAATGAAGTTAAGGACAGTTTCTTTGGCTCTCTCCTGTTTCGTCCCAAATTGTTTCGCAAAAAATCGTTATAGCCTTTTTTGTTACTCATTTTTTGTAGCAAAAAGTTAGTTTCAAGCTGCAGGTTCCTTACGAAAACAGCATTAAGCAATGGTTTCACAAGTTCTTGAAATTCCGGGGACGTAAAGCGCAAGAAGAAAAGCAATGGAAGTTTAGGGATTTTTAATTCTTTCTTTGAACCATACAAGCTTTTACTCACACAGCGTGTCACAGTCACAGATGAAATTTTCAGTTTCGTGTCGAGACCAAACGATAACTGTTAGATTCCGAATTTTCAATAGTTAGTTTTAGACATATTTTATCAATCGAAAGCTTATTAATCGAAAGCTTGGCTCCTAGGTGTAAAACTTTTTGGTGACCAGACCTTTTCTAGGCAATTGCATCCTTAAACGTAGGCAATCGAATAAATACAATATGGGGAAAAAACTAGAGATTTTTAGTACAAAATTTTTGAAAATCGTGCTTTATTATAAGCTCAAAATGTCACAGCTCAAATATAGTCATGCCGGATCGTCGCTTCATAATGAGCCTATTTTTCCAAAATTGTTTTTTTACTTAAAGATATATTTCACTGATAGCAGACAAATAATGGTATTTTTTGATTATGCTTAAATTAGCGGCCTTCGCGCTTAAAATGGAAATAAGGTTTTTTCTGTCCAGAAATTTGTGTTAGTGTTTTACCTAGCGTATTTCGTTAAATTGCCGCACCCTTTAATCCCCCCCCCTTGAATTTAAACTATCGTAACTCGGACAGGAAATTTTTTAGAACTTATTATCTTGTACTTTTTTCGGTTGCCACGAGGTCTACTAATTCTGCATTTTAGATTTTGGATTTCTACCCGAAAAATTTAGAATGACTTTAATGAGCGCACCCTCTGAAGGTTGATAAAAAACTAGATTCCCGGGGCGACAATTAAAAGAAATACGCTAATCCGTTACAAGTAGAGATTAATATTTGCCTTCACCCAATACCAACATCTTCCACTTCTCTTCAGAACCAATATCCAAACCGATATTTTAAAGTTGTGAGCCCTAGTAAATTGCCCAATACCAATATTTTTGAAAAGTCTATTTGTTCATTGAAACATTAAAAAAAGTTTCTAGTCAGTCTAATCTCGATTAAGTAACACACTGGAACTGATTTTTTTGGCTTTAAGAAAAGTCATTTGATCCATTTTGGTTTTTATTAGGGTCAATCAGATATCGGCTGCAACCCTGGCCTGTATCCTTGAAAGTGAGACACGTATTCGCAGAAATTCACCTTGTAGGGTACGTACCCTAGATGCAAACTTGCCCCTCAGCCATTCAAGAACATTCGCTTGGAAAATTGATAATATTAACAGAAATGCTTTCAGGAATGCTTTACGAAAAGTTAATCAATGTAAAATATTTCACTTTCAATTAATTTAATTTTCAAAATTTCAATGTGCTCCGGAACTTTCTCCTTCATATATTTTCAGCTTTGTTTTCAACTCTTGAATATCATCGTACAATTTTGTGAAATTTTTCAAATTTGTTCCTTTGCCTTGTGTTAATTCGACTTCAGCACTTTTTCAAGGGCTGCTTTAGCTAAGGCCTCGTAAAGCTCTAAATACTTTCTTTCGCTTGATTATTTTCTAATATTTCATAAGTGTCAAAACTTTTGGTCTCGTCATAATCTGGCTTGTTCAAGTAAGCATTGAAGTCGACTTTTTTTCTTGGATTCCTGCTACTGTATTTATTTTTTCAATATCATGCTTCTCCACAACAAATTTATGTTGAACACATTTTTTCTTGTCATAACATTTGTCGATGGATTGTTTGGTATCTTTCAAGCTTACTTCACTACCGAAGCCCCCTAATCTGTATTTTTGTAGTCAGCTATTACTGCGGTTTTTGCGTCTTTGCTTAACTTACTCCATGGTTTGGCTAGACTTGTGCTTAAAACAGCAGTTGTGATAAAAGAAAATTCGAAAAAAATACTTTAAAAAGCCATAATTAGTTTCACCTGGAAATAATAATTTTGAAATTCCACATTTTTTATCGTGACACAAATACACGTTTATGCTTTTCTATAATGAAAAAAATATATTCATTAGACATGTGTCCCACTAATAATCTTATATGCCAAAAGAAAGCTGATTAGTTCCTCTTTGTTTTCTGTCCAGACACTTTTGCTTTTTTGTGAAAAAGTCCAATTTTTCGCTCACTAATATAGTCTATCCAAATGTGATGAAGAAAAAACTCCGCACTTACATATACTATGACTTCGGTGGCAGCATAAACTGGATTTTTTTTGGCTGAAAAGTCTCGCTTTTGTCGAAATCTCTCTACTTCTGTTGAACCTCTCCGTTATTATTTAGCTAAATCTCTCCGTTTTCAGCTGAAATGTCTCTTTCTTCGTTAATATTTCTCCGCTTCCGAGCTGAATTAAATTTTAACAAAATCGGAGAAATTTAAACAAAGGTGAAAATTTCTCAGCTAGAAACAAAACAAATTACAACAGAAGTAGCGAGATTTCAACAAAAGCTTTTTAAAGCAAGACTCAAAAAGCGGAGAACATTCCAGATAAAAGTGCAGACTTCACAGCTGGAAGCAGAGAGATTTAATTTTATTACATACTGTAATTAAAAAAATCGTCTAGAATTCAAGCCACGGAGAAAACAGAACATTTTCATTCCTAATGCTGTTTCAAATACATGAAAATAATCTATGTGTAACACTAAGTGAGACAAATCCTAACGAATAAAAATGGAGGATCTTTTATATAAAATATATATTAGTATAGAAAAGCATATCAAGCACACAAGTCTTTTGATTTCACTCATATGATTTCAGCTTATTTGAACCACTCATTCGGATCTCTTGTTCCACTGATTTGATCCACCTCATTTGGTTCCACTGATTTGATCTCACCTCATTTGGTTCAACTTATTTAATCTCACCTTATTTGGTTTCACTGATTTGATCTCACCTCATTTGGTCCACTTATTCAATCTCACAGTATTTGGTTTCACTGATTTGATCTCACTCATTTGGTTCAACTTATTTAATCTCACCTTATTTGGTTTCACTGATTTGATCTCACCTCATTTGGTTCACTTATTTAATCTCACCGTATTTGGTTTCACTGATTTGATCTCACCTCATTTGGTTCAACTTATTTAATCTCACCGTATTTGGTTACTGATTTGATCTCACCTCATTTGGTTCAACTTATTTAATCTCACCGTATTTGGTTTCACTGATTTGATCTCACCTCATTTGATTCAACTTATTTAATTCACCGTATTTGTTTCACTGATTTGATCTCACCTCATTTGGTTCCACTTATTAATCTCACCTATTTGGTTCCACTGATTTGATCTCACCTTATTTGGTTCACTTATTTAATCTCACCTTATTGGTTCCACTGATTTGATCTCACCTTCATTTGGTTCCACTTATTCAATCTCACCTATTTGTTTCACTGATTTGATCTCACCTCATTGGTTCCACTTATTTCAATCTCACCTTATTTGTTTCACTGATTTGATCTCACCTCATTTGGTTCCACTTATTCAATCTCACCTCATTTGGATCCACTTATTTAATCTCACCTTATTTGGTTCCACTGATTTGATCTCACCTCATTGGTTCCACTTATTCAATCTCACCTTATTTGGTTTCACTGATTTGATCTCACCTCATTTGGTTCCACTTATCAATCTCACCTCATTTGGTTCCATTTATTAATCTCACCTTATTTTTTGGTTTCACTGATTTGATCTCACCTCATTTGGTTCACTTATTTAATCTCACCTTATTTGGTTTCACTGATTTGATCTCACCTCATTTGTTTCCACTTATTCAATCTCACCGTTATTTGGTTTCACTGTTTGATCTCACCTCATTTGGTTCCACTTATTCAATTTCACCTTATTTGGTTTCACTGATTTGATCTCACCTTATTTGGTCCACTTATTTGATCTCACCTTATTTGGTTCCACTTATTTGATCTCACCTCATTTGGTTCACTTATTCAATCTCACCTTATTTGGTTCCACTGATTTGATCTCACATCATTTGGTTCCACTTATTCAATCTCACCTTATTTGGTTCCACTGATTTGATCTCACCTCATTTGGTTCCACTTATTCAATCTCACCTTATTTGGTTTCACTGATTTGATCTCACATCATTTGGTTCCACTTATTTGATCTCACCTCATTTGGATCCACTTATTCAATCTCACCTTATTTGGTTCACTTATTTGATCTCACCTCATTTGGTTCCACTGATTTGATCTCACCTCATTTGGTCCCACTTATTCAATCTCACCTTATTTGGTTCCACTGATTTGATCTCACCTCATTTGGTTCCACTTATTCAATCTCACCTTATTTGTTCCACTGATTTGATCTCACATCATTTGGTTCCACTTATTCAATCTCACCTTATTGGTTCCACTGATTTGATCTCACCTCATTTGGTTCACTTATTCAATCTCACCTTATTTGGTTTCCACTGATTTGATCTCACCTCATTTGGTTCCACTTATTCAATCTCACCTTATTTTTCACTGATTTGATCTCACTCATTTGTTCACTTATTAATCTCACCTTATTTGTTCCACTGATTTGATCTCACCTCATTTGGTTCACTTATTTATCTCACCTTATTTGGTTTCACTATTTGATCTCACCTCATTTGGTTCCACTTATTCAATCTCACATATTTGGTTTCACTGATTGATCTCACCTCATTTGGTTCAACTTATTTAATCTCACCTTATTTGGTTCACTGATTTGATCTCACTCATTTGTTCCACTTATTCAATCTCACAGATTTGGTTTCACTGATTTGATCTCACCTCATTTGGTTCAACTTATTATTAATCTCACCTTATTTGGTTCACTGATTGATCTCACCTCATTTGGTTCCACTTATTCATCTCACCGTATTTGGTTTCACTGATTTGATCTCACCTCATTTGGTTCAACTTATTTAATCTCACCTTATTTGTTTCACTGATTTGATCTCACCTCATTTGGTTCCACTTATTCAATCTCACCTTATTTGGTTTCACTGATTTGATCTCACCTCATTTGGTTCACTTATTCAATCTCACCTTATTTGGTTCCACTGATTTGATCTCACCTCATTTGGTTCTTATTCATCTCACCTTATTTGGTTCACTGATTTGATCTCACCTCATTGGTTCCACTTATTCAATCTCACCTTATTTTTCCACTGATTTGATCTCACTCATTTGGTTCCACTTATTCAATCTCACCTTATTTGGTTCCACTGATTTGATCTCACCTCATTTGGTTCCACTTATTCATCTCACCT
>SADC01000760.1:0-47874 GCA_004194705.1 Ditylenchus dipsaci | reverse complement strand
ACCGGAGGATGAATTTACCGGAGGATGAATTTACCGGAGGATGAATTTACCGAGGATTGAATTTACCGGAGGATGAATTTACCGGAGGATGAATTTACCGGAGGATGAATTTACCGAGGATGAATTTACCGGAGGATGAATTTACCGGAGGATGAATTTACCGGAGGATGAATTACCGAGGATGAATTTACCGGAGGATGAATTTACGAGGATGAATTTACGGAGGATGAATTTACCGGAGGGATGAATTTACCGGAGGATGAATTTACCAGGATGAATTTACCGGAGGATGAATTTACCGAGGATGAATTACCGAGGATGAATTTACCGAGGATGAATTTACCGAGGATGAATTTACCGAGGATGAATTTACGGGAGATGAATTTACCGGAGATGAATTTACCGAGGATGAATTTACGGAGGATGAATTTACCGGAGGATGAATTTACCGGAGGATGAATTTACCGAGGATGAATTTACCGGAGGATGAATTTACCGGAGGATGAATTTACCGGAGGATGAATTTACGAGGATGAATTTACCGGAGGATGAATTTACCGGAGGATGAATTTACGGAGGATGGGAATTTACCGAGGATGAATTTACCGGAGGATGAATTTACCGAGGATGAATTTACCGGAGGATGAATTTACCGGAGGATGAATTTACCGGAGGATGAATTTACCGGAGGATGAATTTACCGGAGGATGAATTTACCGGAGGATGAATTTAACCGGAGGATGAATTACCCGGAGGATTGAATTTACGGAGATGAATTTACCGAGGATGAATTTACCGAGGATGAATTTTACCGGAGGATGAATTTACCGGAGGATGAATTACCGAGATGATTTACCGAGGATGAATTTACCGAGGATGAATTTACGGAGGATGAATTTACCGAGGATGAATTTACCGGAGGATGAATTTACCGAGGATGAATTTACCGAGGATGAATTTACCGAGGATGAATTTACCGAGGATGAATTTTACGAGATGAATTTACCGGAGGATGAATTTACCGAGGATGAATTTACGAGATGAATTTACCGGAGGATGAATTTACCGGAGGATGAATTTACCGAGGATGAATTTACCGGAGGATGAATTTACCGGAGGATTTTTGAATTTTTTACGGGAGGATGGGGTGAATTTACCGAGGATTGAATTACCGAGAGATGAATTTACCGAGGATGAATTTACCGAGGATGAATTTACGAGGATGAATTTACCGAGGATGAATTTACCCGAGGATGAATTTACCGAGGAATGAATTTACCGAGGATGAATTTACCGAGGATGAATTTACCGAGGATGAATTTACCGAGGATGAATTTACCGAGGATGAATTTACCGAGGATGAATTTACCGAGGATGAATTTACCGAGGATGAATTTACCGAGGATGAATTTACCGAGGAATGAATTTACCGGAGGATGAATTACCGAGGATGAATTTACCGAGGATGAATTTACCCGAGGATGAATTTACCGAGGATGAATTTACGAGGATGAATTTACCGAGGATGAATTTACCGAGGATGATTTACCGAGGATGAATTTACCGAGGATGAATTTACCGGAGGATGAATTACCGAGGTGATGAATTTACCGAGGATGAATTTACCGAGGATGAATTTACCGGAGGATGAATTTACCGAGGAATTAATTTTACCGCCGCCCGTTGCAATGCTATTTGATAGTGTAATAACTTTCAGAAAAGATCAAAAATTCGAAAAAAACGGGGAAACTAAAGTCTTTGACAGAAATGAGGAAATCTGTGACAGAAAAAAGTGAATCTGTGACAAAAAAGTTTTACCCTTTAAAAAGGGCATCATTTCAGAAAAACGGCCCAGATTCAGTTTTTTTCATTTGAAGTTAAAATGGGACAAGAAAGAATAAAAAAGGGTACGAATTCAGACTTTAAAGTTACATCCAGTGTTGTGCGTTTGGTTCGTTTGCGAGCGAGCAGCTCGCGTCCTTGAGAGGACGCGAGCTGCTCGCTCGCCAAAATAGCTATGTCCGCGAGCCATATGGCTCGCCAAGTTAAAAAACAAAGTGACAAGAGCTTCTTAGCTCGCGAGCCATTTGGCTCGCATCTATAATAAGCGTATGGTTCGGCTTGCGGAAAATAGTGTTCGTTGAAACAAAAAGCCCAAATATTGTTTATTTTATCTTTTTTTCTTTTTTGACTGATTTTTTGCAAATATTAAGCTAGTAACACCTTATTTGTTCTTTTATTTGTCTTTAACAATAAATTGACGGTTAAAACTCACATAAAAGGCGCGAGCCGAACCATTCGTTTTTGTTTTACGAGCCAAATGGTTCGCGATACAAATGGCTCGTATTGTTTCGGCTCGCGTTCGGCTCGCTCAAAAAAACAAGTACGCGAGACAATTGGCTCGCATATATAAAAAAGGCGAGCCATATGGCTCGAACCCATAGGACATGCGATTTTAGGTCTTTCATTTGGCTCGCGCGAGCCAATGGACAACACTGTTACATCCTTAATTTTCGGGTACCGTATTCTCTCTAATAGACCCCCTGCGTTCAAAATCGTGTTTTTGACATTGTGTTTTTGACCCACTTTTCGAAAACTTTTCTCGGCAGTTATACCCCAATTTGTAGCACATTGTGCCACCACAAATTGTGCCAAACCAGATTGTGCAACCGCAAATTGTGCCGCGATTTTGATAAATTTCACTGTAAAAATCATCAAATTTTTTCTCTTTTATTTTATTCTGGTACAGTTTGATTTTGGCACAATTTGCGGTAACACAATTTGAGTTTGGCACAATTCAAAATTGGGCACGTGTAATTGGCACAATTTGTGGTGGCACAATGTGATTTGACACAGGCTGCTCCTGCCCCAAATTAAGGGAAACCTGACTAAAGGTGGGTCAAAGGTGGGGTCAAAACACGATTTTGAATTTAGTAGATTTTACAGTACATTTTTCAATACGGTATATTTTGCAGTTCTACAGAGAAAACTTTTAAAAAACTCAATTCCAAAAATAACGGTGAAATTGGTCACATTTTAATGGCAAAACTTTTTTTTGTCACAGATCACTTCTTTTTGTCACAGATTCACTTTTTTTCTGTCACAAGATTGATTTGTCACAGATTCACTTTTTTCTGTCACAGATTCACTTTTTTCTGTCACAGATTCACTTTTTTGTCACAGATTCACTTTTTTCTGTCACAGATTCCTCTTTTCTGTCCCAGATTTAGCTCAAACCACAGGGGGGACCAAGCACTTACAAAATTGTCAAAAAAATTTTCTCTCATAACAGCCTGAAAGTTTTTCTATAACGTTTTTATCATGTTTTAAGCATTTCGCCAAAAAATTTTTTTCCGCAAAAATTTTCCTTGGGGGACCAAGGTCCCATTTCAGGCTCCTGAAAACTTTGGCCTCCTTGGTCCCCAAGGCAAAATTTTTGCGAAAAAATAATATTGGCGAAATGCTTAAAACATATAGAAACGTTATAGAAAACTTTCAGGCTGTTATGAGAGAAATTTTTTTGACCAATTTTGTAAGTGCTTGGTCCCCCCTGTGGTTGAGCTAAATCTGGGACAGAAATGAGGAAATCTGTGACAAAAAAAAGTGAATCTGTGACAAAAAAAAGTGAATCTGTGACAGAAAAAAGTGAATCTGTGACAAATCAAATCTGTGACAGAAAAAGTGAATCTGTGACAAAAAGAAGTGAATCTGTGACAAAAAAAGTATTGCCCCATTTAATCTAGAACTTTGTATTCTCGATCCCTAAAACTGATTTTTTTTACTCTGCAAAATTGTTCTCATCTTCAGTGGGAACTCAAGACGACGCCATTTGCCAAATCTGCCAAAGACAAAGTTTGCGGATGGAATCGGTCACAAGTGCTTTTACTGCCAGCTGAGATCTTGTGCTCGTTGTGGTGGCAAGACAACCAGCAAAAATAAGGTGCTAATATATCACATTTTTTACTTTGATACATGGCCTATTATGCAGGGTTTTTTATGTTGGGAAAGGCATGAATTCTGCAGGATAAAATGAACTTTTGACGTTCCTGGTAAAAAAAACCGAATTCTGACACCGGATTCGAGTTCAGCATGGTCGATACGAATTATTCTTTTAAAATTTTAGCTACAGTTTAATTTTCAAGTTTTTTTTTCGAAACACAAAAGCACTTGAAAGAATTCAATATTTTCAATTAACTGTGAGTTTTAGAAGAGTGTTTGGTATGCAATTGATCATGCTGACACAAATCCGATGTCAGAATTCGATTTTTCTTAGCAGGGACGTCGAAAAATACAAATTTCGCCGATTTTCTCTCGTGGAATCTTCTCCATCGAAATTCTCCTTCTATCAATTTTCGTATTTTTTTAGTAAAATGCCCATTTATATGAATTTAAGAATTGTGTTTTGACATGGCTAAATCCAACTTTTGTTCATATATCGGCAAAAAGGCACTTTTTAAATTCATCTTTTTGATCCAGATTTCCGAGGAAATTTTAGCTACTAGGAGGAATCAGAAAAAATAGACATATTAATGACCAGCTCCCTTGATTTTGTTGTTTCTAACACATCCTTTCAGAACATTTGGGCATGCTCTCTCTGCCAAAAACGCAGCAGATCCTTGCTCGGACCGGCAAGTGGTTTCAAAATCCTGGAAGTGAGCAAATACTGGCAACCCCAAGTAAGAATTTTTTCACAACCTAAAAATACAATATTTTTATCATAATTTTTTTTCAGCGAGAGTCCCACTCCCTCGCAGTCCAGTCACGTCTAGTCTCCAATCCGGATCAGAGCGCTCTCAATTACAAGATCAAGAATATTTGGACGACCCATCAGTCTCTGCCTGTGCCACCCATCAACGCTCCATATCCGACGCTTCTGCTGTGTCGTCCACTCGACGACCCTCGGAAATCGCGAGGAAACTGTCAGTGAAGCAACGTCAGACTACACTCCACAGACAGCCTTCTTTGGAAGTAAGTGGAATTATGCTATATGCAAAAAAGTGACTGCTGGGTACTAAGAAGCTTTTGGCTACTGCTCCTCCAAGACAATTTCAGTCGACAAAAGATAATAGAAACCATTTTCTTCATTTGTAAAATGTTGATATACCATTTGCTAGAGAATCGTCAGGGCTACAAAATGACATATCGGCTCTATCCTGTTTCGTCCCAAATTGTTTCCAGCAAAATAGTTATAGCCAAAACGTTACATATTTATAAGGGTACAGTCCGTTTCGTCGCCACCATTTTCGTCGCCACAATTTTCGTCGCCCACATTTTTCGTCGCCACAATTTTCATCGCCCACAATTTTTGTCGCCACAGTTTTCGTCGCCCACAATTTTCGTCGCCGGCATATTTTCGTCGCCGGTTATATTTTGTCGGCACAGTTTTCTTTTTATTTTACGTTTTTAGCGTCGTTACGACCTGTTACGACGCTAAAATCGCTAAAACGCTAAATCAATAGAAAACTGTGTAAAAATTGTGGGCGACGAAAATTGTGGCGATGAAAAATGTGGGCGACGAAAACTGTGGCGACGAAAAATGTGGGCGACGAAAATCGTGGCGACGAAACGGACTGTACCCATATTTAATTGATTAATTTGCTTCATATGGTTTTTCTAACTAATTTTGTGGATATTCTCATTTACAAGTTTATACTCAAACTGATGCTAGAGAGCAGGGCTAAATTTTGCGCATAAGGTTGTGAATGACCATGAGAGCAATATTTGCTGAAAATCCCAAAAGTTCTCAAAAAAGTCCAGGATTCCGGAAATTTTAGGGTTTTCAGCAAATATTGCAGGTATGGTCATTTACAACCTTATACGCAAAATATAGCCCTGCTCTCCAGCATCAATTTGAGTATAACTTGTAAATGAGAATATCCACAAAATTAGTTAGAAAAACCATATGAAGCAAACTAATTAATTAAAATGTAACGTTTTTGGCTATAACGATTTGGCTAAATTTCGGAACACCCACCCCAGTCAATTTTGGTATACCCACTCCAGTCAATTTTGGAACGCCACTCCATTTAATTTAGTAATACACGCCTAATGCTACCCACATTTGAAAGCTTAGAGTGTTAGATACACAATGATGTGAAAATTTCTCAGTTTAGTTCACTAAAATCATTTTATTTTAATAAAAAAGCCTAGAAACATTTCAAATACAGTCAAACCTCGATTTAGTGGCCCCCCAAAAGTTAGTTCCCGCTAGGGTCCGACACTTTTTTTAACCCAATTTTCGAAATACTTTATCGATTCTGTTAGCACAGTCTGGTCGCAAATATCGTAAGGATTCCGATTTTACCGACCGTTTTTTTGAAAAGAAAACAAAATTTGGGTTAAAAAGTAAAACCTCGATATAGTGGCATATGTTTTCAAAAAGGGGTGCACTATATCGAGGTTTTACTTTTTTACCCCAAAATTTGTTTACTTTTTAAAAAACGATCGGCGAAATCGGAATCCTCACGATATTTGCGACCAGACTGTCATAACAGAATCGATAAAATATTTTGAAAATTGGGTTAAAAAAAGTGTCGGACCCTAGGCGGAACGAACTTTTGGGGGGCCACTAAATCGAGTTTGACTGTATTTCATTTTCTTTTCGAGGCTATTTTTATTAAAATAAATTGATTTTAGTGAACTGAACAAAGAAATTTTTACATCATCGTGTAGCTAACACTCTAAGCTTTCAATTGTGGGGTAGCATAGGGTGTATTACTAAATTAAATGGTGTGGGCGTTTCAAAATTGACTGGGGTGGGTATACCGAAATTGACTGGGGTGGGCAGTGGCGTACGCAGGAATTTCTGACGGGAAGGGGGGGGGCACCAGGCCATTTTAGGCCATTTTACCTACACCGTTTTTCAAATTTTCGAGCCATTTCACCTACACCGTTTTCGGAAAAATCTGACGGGGGGGAGCACGTGCACGTAAAAGCGGTGTTAAAATTTTATTTTGCCCATTGGGGTCGTCAACATAACTTTTACGCAAAATTGTCCGCCGCAGATTTCTCGACTAGCCGTCATTCAACATTAAAAATTTTCGGGAAAAACAGAATCTCCCCATGGTGCACCCCTATCAATTGCGATCTGTGGCCAATGCTAAGTGTGGTACTTTATGAATGTCTTTATTGTCATTTTCTATTGTAAATCTTTAAGACTGATTCACAACAAGGAATGAATGGTGCTGCTGGCGAATTTTTTAACGGTGGTGATGGATCTTATATGCCTAGTGCAAGCACAGCAACCATACCTCCGCCAACAACAACTACGTGGAGAACCATAACCTTCAACGGCAGTTGTCAATGAGAAAGATTCTTCAACACGCCAACAACAACAGAGCAGTAGTGTTGCCTCAAATCATCCCATCAACAATGGAACTCCTGGCAAAGGCAGCAGCAAAGACCGCTGGACCAGGAGCATCATGTCAGGCACCATGCCAAACATCCGGTTGTACACCAGCAAGCACCTTCAACTAGGTGAATTTCTAAAGTACTAGGACGAAGACGTAATTAGTTTTTGCATGTGTAAAAATAATTAACATAACCATACCTATCGAGATCATTGAGTTGGAAAAGGGCTTAAAACTCAGGACGCCAAAAAAATAGGTTTCATAAATGGAAAGATAAGTTGACCGGCCTGTGTTCACGCTAAAAAATTCGGTCGTAGCCTTTAGGCCCTTTTTTCCATTTGTGAAAAAAAGGGCCAAACGACTTACGTAAGTCGTTTGGCCTTTTTTTCCACTTTTTCGAATACGCGCCTTTTATTTATTTTTATTGTTTTTGTGCTTTCATAGTCTTGGCTCCAGGTAAATTTTTCCGAGGTGTATACCCCTTCTGGTAAATTTCCCTACTGTGAATTCACCCTCTGGCCGCTAAATCCCTCTGCAAAGATTTTCAAATTAATCTTTTTTTCTTGTGACAAATCTTATCACTTGAAATGTTTTTCTATAATCCAGCATCCGTTTTATTCGATGATTTATGCACCAACCCAACCAAATGGTCGTCCATTTGGTGAAAATATTTTCTTTATGTGTTGGGTTTTCGAAATCTGTTTTTTTGCAGTAACTCGAGCATTCTAAAGAAGGTTTGACAATAGTAAAATGCCATTTTCTAAGCAATTCCGAGTTTTCTAAAATGACAGTTTTGGAATTTACAAGGTATATTCAGATTATCGGAATAAGTGAAGGTAATAGCTTTTCGAAGCCGAAAATAAGAGAGAGAAAAATTGACCAAGGTGGACATCCAAATCCACCACTTGTACCCGGATATGGAGCCGGACTGAGTAGACCAACCAGTTAACTTCCTCATTTCGACCTATCTGCCTAGGTATCCACTTACCAGAGGTATCCATTCGTCTCCAGGTATCTTCATCCACCTAAACCATTTGAGCATTGGGTAACACTGCCTGGCTACTACTACCGAGGCATTTACACCAGAATACCGTTACCTAGGTAGAACAACCTGAGCACCACCTGGTTACCCTTCGAGATACGTGATTAACGCAGAACTGGGGCTCCTGCAAGTCAAATTGCTGTTTTAGCATTATCAAACCGTGTTTGGAACACGATTATGGATAGGGTAGAATGACTTTTAGTTAGTTTCAGCTAAATCCAAATTTTGAATTTTAGAGATGGATACCATTTAGAGGAGTTACCAGGTAATTCCCTATCCACCCTGAGGCTTAAAAGTCTTATACAAATTAGTTTATGACGATTATTCAAGAAAATAATAATAAAAGAACAACAAACTGCAAAAAACCAATAAAACTAAAAAAGGCGCGTATTTAAAAAAGTGGAAAAAAGGGCCAAACGACTTACGTAAGTCGTTTGGCCCTTTTTTTCCACAAATGGAAAAAAGGGGCCAAACGCCCCTACGCCAAAAAATTCTACCAGCGAGTAACGCCGGTTAAAGCGACACTTTTCACTGGCAAAAAATATTAAAACTCTGTTGTCGACATAGTGACACCTGGATGAATGACACTCATGATACAGTGATGTTTACTACGCGTTTGGGCCCTCCGCATTTGGGCCCCAATTCAAAATTTTTTATATTTCCTTGGCAAATCGTCGGTAAATTCATTTTATCGCGGTAAATTCATATTACGGTGAATATTTCCTGTAATAAATACATCCTCAGCCTGACACTTCTGTTAAATTCGTCCTCGAAATTTGAGCGTTAGTTTTTTCATTCGTCGATTAAAACATATATTGATAATTTGCAGAAGTCAAAGTTTCAAAAATTCGAAAAAGTTTCAAAAATGGCTTTCGGCTACCAAAGATAACCCTACCTATATAGCCCTATCTCAGTGCGAACGCTTGACTCACACCACGTGGACACCTTAATTTCACCTTTTGGTTGAAACTTCAAAAGTTTGTTCGATCCCTTACGAACATAAGTAAAAATAGCACACGAAGTGCAGCGAATGTAGAGAAATTTCAATTTAGAATTAAAAAATATTGAATTTTTAAATTGGGGCCCAAATGCGGGGCCCAAACGCGGGGGCCCAAATACGGAGGGCCCAATGCGTGTCAACGACAGTGATCCCTATGATAAAGCGGTTTCTAGATCAAGGCAGAGTGTAGAATAAAAAATGGAATGCTTGGTAAACATGAGCTACCGATCAGACAAGAACCATTTTATTCGTTACTTATGGATTACAGACAAAAACACATACAACAAACAAAAGCAGTTTGATTTCAACTTGACTTAGGCACCTCCCAATCATATGGAAATTCTTTCAGATTATTGGAGCTAATTGCTTTCTTCATCATCCCAACCACTTTCTCGTAGTCCGGCTTGTCATAGTAGCGAAGTGTGTCTAGGTACCTTATTGCCTGAACAGTAGATAATTGCATGAAAATGCAAGAGCTCGAATAATACACTTACATCAACATACTCTTGTGGGCAGCCACCAAAAAGTTCGTTTATCCCTCGTTAAGTCGGCATCGCACTTTTAATAGGCAAATTTCATCCTGGTTTTTCATGTCTTTCCAGGGTAGACGTCCTCTTGTCAGTTCAATCTACAAAAACCAAAAGCATTACTGATCAAATAGCAAGAGCTGCATTTACCTGCATGTAAAGCCACGATTCCAAGTCATCTTTTCGGCACAATTCGCGTGCAATCTACAAGCAGAAAAGGACAGGGTGAAATACAGCCAACTATCTAAATTTAACTTACATGACAGCTGATGGAAGCATATCGAAGTGTGCCGCGAAATCCAGCAGACAACCGAGGCGGAAGCACCCTTCCATCTGGACCCAGAAAGCAACGAGCCTGGAATTTAAAAATCTAACATGTACTTTTTACAGAGCTCATAAAGTTAATGAAAATAGAAGTTTTAGACCACTTAAGTTTGAAAAAGTTGCCACTCGCTAATAAGCGCCCCGGGGCGCTTATTAGAGAAAATACGGTAGTTATTTCACACTTCATCCTACCATTCCAAAATCGATGAGATAAATTTGCCGTTTATCAGATGCTCCAATGGCGAAGTTACCTGAGCAGCAATAGTTAACGCATTTTAAAATTGCAAATAGGCGCTTTTACCAGGCTTGATGTCCCGATGAAGTATGCCGACCAAAGAATGCAGCTCCTCGATTGCTTCAATACACTTAATGCCAATAGAAAGAGCACATCCCATGGAAAACTTCTGCTTGTCTTCGGGAAAACGTCTGCGTAGATCTTGAAGTGATGGACCGACTAGAGTCCTGAAATTTGGCGATATGATTATAACATCCAGACAGCAGACTTACATGACGATGTAACGAAAATTAGAAAACGTGCCACTGTCTTCGATCTTGCAAAAGTGCTTGGAGTTCAACCTGTAGAGGTTCGACATCACGTGCACTTCAATTTTAAGGATACTTGCTGCTTCATCCACCTTTTCCGTCTTCATTGCGAATGTAGCTCCTGATGAGTTTTGAACCTAAAAAGTAACACAAATAATCATCCGCAGTCAACAGGACGACATATAAATTTATTCGTGTGACCTAGAGCTCTTTCACGGTAAAACAGCCAGCCTGTTGAATTGAACTCCAACGATCGGCTGCTTTTACCGTGTGAAGGGTTCATAGAAGGCTGCATTTGGTAAGCCTTCAAATTTATTTACCTGATACACATCACCGAAACTGCCAGAGCCCAACTTTTCATCCACAAGCCATTTTGCTAAAAGAAGTAAGTACCTTCCGCAACTCAACTAAGCGATAATAAAATCAACACACCAACACGTTGACCTTTCTGAAGTTGGAGCTTCGCAACTAAATATGTTCCAAGGTTTTAATCAAACAATATATTTTTTCACATACCAGTAGCCATATTAGATTGGTGGTTTGGAAATACTCGGATAGACAGCCGACCAGTGAACAGAACTGATTATTTATGAAATAAAATTTTCCGCTACATTGCACTCTTTTTCTTAGCTACTGGTTATGGAACAATTCTGCATGGTGAGACAAGGATTTCGGCCAATTTCGCATGATCATTTCCGTGTTCTTGATACGGTCTCAAAATTCTGATCTCAGAGACTCCTCTTGAGTCCCAAGTTTACTTTATGCATAATTTTGATAACACGATTTTCTCTTGGTCATCAATTTTAAAAGACCGCCCATGTTTTCAATAATTTCGTGTTAAATCTGATATTGATGACCTTACGCTATTTTCAAAAAGCAGGCAAAAAAACTTTTGTCGGATCAGTAGAACGCTTATAGAAAATTTTCAAGAGAGGCGAAATTTTTGCTTGCGCCTTTTTATACTGTAACGGACTGGTATGCCCCTTTAAAATACTCATTTTTCCAAATTTAGCCAGCAATCCATAGTTGGTGACACGAGGAAAATAGTTGGTGACACGAGGCAAATACCTGGAGCTGCCAACCAACGAGCTGTCGACCGGTCCATCATGGGTCCTAAAAAAAGTATAGAAGAAAGACAAAATGTGGTTAGAAATGAAAGGCATACAGGTTGGTGTTTCCCTATATTCAAAAACAAATTGATATGCGTTTTTTATTGCAGGTGAGCCACGTAAGGTGAGAAGCAGTCCTCGAGCACCACCAGCCAATGAGCAGCGTGTGCGAACCACCAGCCATCAAAACTTTGTGCCATCACCTCTTGCCGTGCCACCTCGGACAACAATCTATCCACTTCCACAGCTATGATGGGTGCCCACATGTCGCAAAAAGGAGGTCTCCTATGCCAGCACGTGCCAGGAGGGCTAAGGTTTCCAGGTGGACTGTTTTAAAATTACAATTAAATACTTAATTTTGACAGAAAAAAGTTAAGGCAAATGAGATCGCTGTCATCATCAGAAGAAGAGCAAAACATTTCGGCGCAGCATGTCAACCCTACACAGCAAGTATTGCCCTCCAGTTCATCCCTGCAAAACACTTCTCAGCAGCTACAAGACCAAGACTTCTCTGAGAAAGGTCGTTTTTTGATTCGAATTGGGGCGGTAATAATTCATTGTCTTTCAGATCTACTTCGATACATTTATGGCGCCCATAACTTCACGAAGAACGGTAAAAATGGTAAAATTTGTCATTAATGTGCGGGAGATTTTTTTCACCAGTCGCATAAGTTTCCGGCACTCCTAAACTACCTAGTATAACCTTTTTAAAGGACCGCGGTTTTTGCGCGCAGTGGCATGTGCAAAATTTGAATTGGCGGGGACATTTCTCTTTCGTCTCAAACTTTACTCTTTGGAGTCGTTCCCCATTACTCAAAGAGTAAAGCTTGAGACGAAAGAGAAGTGTCTTCCGCCAATTCGAATTTTGCACATGCCACTGCGCCCAAAACCATGGTCCTACTTCGATACATGGTCCTTTAAGAAATGCCTGCTAGAAAAATAGAAATTGTTGACCAAAACTGGCCATAAATTCGAGATTAATGAGAGGAAACGGAGACACTCACAAGTCAAATTGAATTTAGTACTAAAGGCACGTTTATAATAGCGCTCAGACCCGCTCCCACACCAGCACTCTTTATGTGAACACTCGAGTACCAGTTCTACACCCGCACCCACACTCGTCCTTTTGACTAGTTAAAACTTCATCTTGAATACGAGTGTGGGAGTGGGTGCGGTATTTGGAGTTTTTGTGAACGTACCTTAAAATTTAGCGTGTACTCAAAGTTTTGAGTCGGGTATCCGACATTTTCGGGGTAACATACAAAGCAAGTCTGATATTTAGATTTGAAACCAGGAACTTTGCAGGTTTCGAGTTTATTTACCCGAAAAAGGTTATTTGAATAAAGTACCCTACTCACAAGTCTACTTTCTGTCTCAGCTCCACTGGCTAACTGGTTAGCATGAAGTATTTCATATGTTTTAAGATTTTTCGTTAATTGGTCAAGACCTCATGCTTTTTCATTGAAATAAATAGAGCAACAGAGAGCGAATTTACTGAGAACAAAACCAATTAGCGTCCATAAGGCCTTTGCTTTGAAGAGTTAAACTTTTAAGGGGCATATCAGCGCGTTACACCAAGCAAAGACGGGCGGCGGTAAATTCGTCCCCGGTAAATTCGTCCCAGGTAAATTCGTCCCCAGGTAAATTCGTCCCCAAAACCGCCAATTCAAAATTCTCGAACAGGTTCGAATCCAATCAGTAGGAAACACATTTTTTTCATGTTAAAGAGACATATAGCCTTAGTAAAGCCGAATGTGGGTAAGAAGAGCATCAGCTAGGTATGGGCGGCGGTAAATTGAACCTGTACAAATTTCGCAGGAATTTAAATTTTTCCGTGTGAACCAATCAAACCAAGTGGTCGTCCACTTGGAGCAAATTTTTTTTCACGTTTTTCACGTTTCAAAACGTATTTTGTGGACTAATTCAGACATGCTGAAGAGGGTTTGACAGTAGTAAAACACCGTTTTCTCGAGTATTTTTTTAGTTTTGGTAAAATCGAGTTTCGGTAAAACCAATTATTGCCCAATACTCAAGAAATAACATACAAAACCTTATTTTACTATTATCAAACCATCTTCAGCATGCCCGAATCAGTCCAAAAACAGATTTTGGAACATGAAAAATGTAAAAACTTTTTGCTCCAAGTGGACGACCACTTGGTTTGATTGGTTCACACGGAAAAATTTAAATTCCTGCGAAATTTGTACAGGTTCAATTTACCGCCGCCCATACCTAGCTGATGCTCTTCTTACCCACATTCGGCTTTACTAAGGCTATATGTCTCTTTAACATGAAAAAAATGTGTTTCCTACTGATTGGATTCGAACCTGTTCGAGAATTTTGAATTGGCGGTTTTGGGGACGAATTTACCTGGGGACGAATTTACCGGGGACGAATTTACCGGGACGAATTTACTAGAGCCAGAAAAGACGGGGGACCAGCGGTTCATTTTTTTCTCGCAATTTTTTTACATGCGTTCTCATCTAGATTTTCAAGTACTCTGGCTAGTAAAGTAGTATACCGTATTTCATCTAATAAGCGCACCCGCTCTAATAAGCGCACCCCCCCCCTCGACTTTGACGGTCTGGATCTCAGTGTAGAAGCAATATTTTGCAAAGCTATTTGATATGTTTTCTTAACTCCCACGAGCTCTACCGATTCCACTTTTTAAATTTCGGTTGAGCACCCAAAAATCTCAAAATCGAATTCCAAATTTTCCGATTTTTAGGGGTTTGAAAAAAAGCTCCCCGGGGCGCTTATTAGAGGAAATACGGTAAGGTCGTCTATATCAGATTTGATGCAAAACCAATCAAAAATAGGGTGATTTAAAAAAATCGCTGTTCGCCGCCTTAAAGGGCCATGGTCACGCGTTTTGGATTGTCCCCGGCTATTCAAAAAATTTCGCCTAATCATTGAACTTTTGTACGGATTTTTCATCTTAGTTTCTAGCAAAACAAGGACTAGAATTGAATTTTAGATATAGTTGTGTTAGAAACCAAGCTTAAAAATCCGTATAGAAGTTCAATGATAAAAAAGTTTTAAATTTTTCGCGCGGTACAACCGTTGCCGGGTACGGCAATGGCCCTTTAACTTTTTAAAACGCGCTAGTATGCCCCTTTAGGCCAATTGATTTTCTTTTATTTGCAGGTCCTTCCCAATTGGAGGCTTTGCAGAGTGGTCGATCGACAGGAATATCTGCCGGCGGAAACATCCTCGCTAACAAGATACGTAACTACCTGTCTGTAAGTGATGCATGAACCCTTATAAAACATCTTCAATTATATGCATGACTATAAATTGAAAACCTATTCGATTAAAAAACACCGAAAAAGAACAAATAGCGAATATGTAAAAATAGTATTTAGCACGACAATGTGTCATGGCAACCCAGTGCTGACCAAAGACGCTTAATCGGGCATATGATTCTTACAAAACCTGCTGAACAACAGTCCGGAGGCGCTTCAGTAGACTTTGGCATCAAGGTTATTGGAGGACGACACTCTGCCACTGGTCGACTTGGCACTTTTGTGACTAAAATTAAGCCTGGATCTGTTGCTGATACAGTGGGACAGCTAAGACCAGGTTCTTCTTCTCTTAAATTTTTACGAAGACCGTACTTCCGCCGTTAACTCCCTCTATTCGAACAACTTTCCACCCCGTGAATGATTCCTCACCAGGAGCTATTAGAGGAAATGAGGTTAAAACAAAAATAAAAGGCCGCACAGTTTATTGACCACATTCTCTATACCGATAAAAATCTTTGACCCTTCTCAAGTGTCCCTTGAGAACCTTACAAAAAAAATTTCGGAATAGAAATTTAACCGGTTTTCTTAACTTTACTTCCCTCAAAGAGTAGGCACACATACAAAATAACAGGTTTATTCGAGAAATTCAAACATTAAAAAAAGTCATAACTTTCCTTGTAGGTCTTTTATGAAAGATTTATTTTAACATCCTTAATCAGTTTTTCATGAATTCTACTTGATATGTCAAGTCAAAAACTTGATTTTTGCTTATACCCCTGTAGTTTGAGCCCTGCGCATCCAGAGGCTGTCCACAGACCGGGACCCCGAAACTACGGATGGACCAAGCAAAAATGATCAGAGTGAGGTAGCATGAAATACTTAGTTCGAGGGTAACATGAAGAATTAAATGCATCACCCATATTTTCAACTAGTGCACCTTAAAACAGAAAATGCACCATTGAATGATAACACATGCTTACAAGACATATGAAGTACTTTATCCACTAAACCACTCAATAACTGCAAAAAATGTATAACACTCGACAATACATGAATTTAACGAGCTTGTTTCTCAGACTGTCATTCACCAGAATTGAGCAGAGCGCCTAAAAGAAAATCTACTTTGCGCTAAAAGCTCAAATTTTTAAAAGTCATACGGCTTGCTGGACACTCCTCCAAAACAAATTCTTTCGCCAATTTTGTTTGACGGAACCTGCTCGCCGGCGGCGTAAAACCTGGCCCATGGATGGCGCGGAAGATTCTTTTCGCTCCGATTTCCGAAATTAGTGTGTAGAATGCGCTCTTCACCAGCAGTAGCTGGTGGTTGTTCTCCCTCGTGAATTTTGTCTAAGGTAGCCAAAAATCGGTCAAAATCATCCTCTTGCTGGTCTTCTTCTCCCGGTTGACCACAGAATATTCCAGTAAGATCCTTAAAAAGTGTCGGGGATTGAAGGGCTAATTTCTTGATGTAGAACAGACCCTGCATAGAACGAGAGCTTCACAAACGTCCTCTATGGATAGCACTTGGTTGGTATGGAAATACTAAAAAGAGTGGAAACGTTAAAACTTTTGAAAGCCAAAAAACCTGCAGTCGACCACTTCGTGAGAGTTCCCGAAAGAGCGTGAATATCGGAATCGAAATGAATGGGCGAATGTTATGCGAGTGAATATGGACAGAGCACAACTTCGGTAGACTAGCCAGAACAGCCAACTTTTCTTCGCTCATTAGATTATAATGGAATTCACGAAGTCCAAAATGTTCCAAATTCGGGCATTTTCTAGCGATCACTTCGAACAACTGAAGTTACATGACATCAAATTGAGATTCTCGACAATAAGCTCACCTCATCTGTCCAGTTATCTAAATTCGTGTCATAAAGATCCAATTCTAAAGCTTGGAGATGCGAAAGCCTTTCAGACAGTTCGACAAAAACATGTAGAAGACCATGGTACATTTGCAAAGCCAGATACTTCAATCTGAAGTACACAACATTTAAGTTACACAGTAACTAGGAGATTTGGAATTCGATGACATATGTTATTCAGCTTCAGATCAATACAAAATTTAAGATCATTGAGCGCCTAACAACATACATCTCAAAATTGGGAATTGATAAAAGAGTTGGGAAGAGATTACCTGTCGAAACTAATAAGGCAGAGCATATATATATTTTCCCGAGTCAAAACGAACACATCAAACTCCAATGACTCAAGCTTTATACCCTGTTTTGCCACTTGTCTGAATAAAGAACGACAGTCAGCGAAGGGCCCCAAATATACGTATTTAAGTGCGGCGGAAGAACCTCACAGCTATAGACGTCTTCATCAGGAATCTTACTACCATGCATTTGCAGAATTTCCAGCCTATTACATTTCTGCAGAACTGATGTGATGCCGCGAAAACTATCAGACGTCTAAACTAAAATATTAACCTGTAAAATCACGAAAATATGCTTACTGAACATGCAAATCCAAAGGAAATCAGACAAGGAAGGTTTCGGAGATCTGCTGGAATGCAGGACCAGATAACGAGATTCCGTACAAATTCAGATGGCGCAAGTTTGGAAGCAATGGAAGCAAGACACACATATTGTCGCTAGTGATCTGAATTGTGCTGAATTGTTTGAAAAATTCCAGTTCTCTGACGAATTTGCCACATCGAAGAAATAGCGTCTTGAACTAAAATTTGACTTCCAGTAACCCACCTCCTCTTTTTGAAGTCTACCTTTGTATGGGCATTTTCCCACTTATCACATCCAGGAAACTGCTTGTACGAAACAACTGTGTAGTTGCTCCAACTCCACTTTCTGGCCAAGCGATTCCACTTCTTGCTCACCAGTTCCAAACGCACCCGATCAGTTGCAGGCAAGTACTCAAAGATCGACACCTACAAGGAAACAATTATTATTTGAGAAATGCCATACAAAAGCTTGAAGAGCCTACCAGCATCTCATTGGAAAGAACATTGTCAATTGAAAAATCACTGACTTTTTCCAAACCAAGCACTTCTTGCATATTTTGACCGGGATCGTTTGCATCACCAGTATTCTAAAACCACGTGTAAGAATATGCTGATCATTAGGAAAAGACAAGTACCGATTTTGCTGATTTTTGCTTCATTTGAGAGATGATATAATTGGATAATGCTGAAATTGCAGATAACATTATAAGAAATATCGACATTCGAACAACAAGACCATTCTTTGATTGGTACAATCCACGCACGATTTAACGACACCCAAAAAGGTTCGTTCCAAGCTGGGGTCCTACACTTTTTCACCATGATTTTCGAAAAAAACCTTTTAGTCACTTCTGCTGTAACTGTCTAGTCCCCAAATAGGGTTGTCGATAGCGTCGAACGTCGAGAGTGAACGAACTTTCAAAGTATCGTTAAATCGAGCGTTGTCTGTATTAGAATGGGAAAGCGTCTTTTCAAGTCCGGTCAAATTATCCCTGTTAGTTCATCCTGCAAATAGCTAATTCCAATTCTGCGCTGTGTTCATAGAGTTGTCAAATGGAGGATTGGACATGTTCCCATACCGTAAAATATGAGTAGATTCACCCGCGTAGGTTGCTCATGCTTGACACGAAAAAGACCGTCTTGGTATCGGGGTTACAGTTTTAATAGCCGCTTCAGAATTGTTTCCACTAGTGGATTTTCACAAGCTATTCAAACAAGTGGATGCTTGCTTTGCCTGAGACTGTGGTCTTGAGTGAAACCTTTCGGATCAAGATGGCTTATAGAAAGATTTATTATTTAGAGAGGCGTTTTCCCACTACTTTATGGTATAACAACGACTCGATACACATTTTGACTCGATACACCAACTCGATACAGTTGCGACTCGATACGCCAACTCGATACAGTTGCGAATCGATACGCCAACTCGATACAGTTACGACTCGATACGCCAACTCGATACAGGGGTCTCGAGTTTGACCTTCGTCTAGTTTTATTTTGACGTTTTGTCATTTTTTTCGATGTGTGATGGGCTTTAATACCTTTTTGCGACTCTGAATCCTTGATTCTCATCGTCATTAGGGTGTTTGGCACCTTCTGAGATTTCATACAGAGTTTGCGCCTTCTACAAAATTTCAGGCCATTTTATTGTCTTTTTATAATTTAGGCAAAGCCTTAGGCAAAGGGTTTGCCAGCGCGCGTTAGGACGGCATCAAATGTGTTCTGAAACTACAAAACGGCTGAAAATATAAAAAATTCGTAAGGGCATGAATTAAAAAATGTTACAAGATTACCCTCTTCGGGGACATAGGGGCCTTGAGAATGAAATATGCGTATGGAATATGCGCGCACATACTTTAGAGACAATTCTGAGGGGGAGGGGCCAGTTCGAAACGGTGCCAATTCGAAACGGCCAGTTCGAAACGGTTTTTGTTCAAAAAATTTTATACTTTTTCAAACAAAAGTTCTTATTTTAGCAAAAAAGTTTTTCTGACGTCCCTAGTAGCCGAAATTTCCTCAGGAATCCGTATAAAAAAACAGAATTTCAAAAAAATGCTTGTGCGCTGAGATATGACCCAAAGTTGAAAGGTGGCATATTGGCACTCCAACTTCAAGTCATATCTCAACACACAAGCATTTTTTGAAATTTTGTTTTTTATACGGATTCCTGAAGAAATTTCGGCTACTGGGGACGTCAGAAAAACTTTTTTGCTAAAATAAGAACTTTTGTTTGAAAAAGTATGAAAATTTTTGAAAAAAAACCGTTTCGAACTGGCCGTTTCGAACTGGCACCGTTTCGAACTGGCCGTACATCAATTCTGAGCGATTCTCTCGATTATATACTTATCCGTAGGCTATTTTGCCAAACTCTAAAGAGTTTGCTGAGTTTGCTGCTGAGTTAGTTTAAACTCTTTAAAGAGTTTGCTGCTTTTTTAAACTCTTAAACTCTTTAGAGAAATCTTTTTAATGGTTTTTACTCTTTTTAGTGTTTAACACTACGTCTTTTGTATCGGCCGCATCTAATTAAGATTCTGTCGGCAGAAAACGAAAAATTTAACGTCAGACAAATATCATACTCTCATGCGCCTCTACTTTTCGACCGGCATTGATTTTTGGGAAACCCGGCGCCGATTTGCGCCAATACCCTCGATTTAACGGCACCCCTAGGGACCGGGCTCGGGAGGGGGGGGGGGGCGGTTAATCGAGGTTGCCGTTAAATCGAGGGTTCACTTTGACTAAATCTTAGTCAATGCCGACCAAATTGGTCTATTTTTGGGTGCCGGTAAATCGAGGGTGCCGTTAAATAGAGGGGCCATTAAATCGAGGGTTGACTGTAAATGGAAGTGCAAAACTGTTTGCTTTGTTTTATTTCTTTAAATGTGGTATGTTTTTTTGAGAAAAAAGTGTTTGAAGCCGATTTTCGCGTGTTTTAGAAAATGTACTTATTTTCGGTGTCAAAATCTTACTTTTTTAGAAAATGTACTTATTTTCGAAAATTTGCACCGGGAGCCCTGCAGAAGAGCGCTCACAAATTTGCATTTCAAATTAATTTGTTTGAATTGACCTGGTACCCGCCTTTCAAAATATTTCATCGGCTTCGAGCATGCTTCCTCAAGGCCAATAAAAAATGTACAAAAGTGACAAATTCCACGTCGACAACCCTTTTGTACAAAAATAAAACCCGTGACACATCACAGTTTCCAAACGCCAGAGACATCACAGTCAACATCGCGAAGTTCTAACCACCTAGAAACGTAACTACACGCTCCGAAAAATCGGCGCCGGGTTTCCCAAAAATCAATGCCGGTCGAAAAGTAGAGGCGCATGAGAGTATGATATTTGTCTGACGTTAAATTTTTCGTTTTCTGCCGACAGAATCTTAATTAGATGCGGCTGATACCAAAAGACGTAGTGTTGAACACTAAAAAGAGTAAAAACCATTAAAAAGACCTATGCGGCATTGGGTAACCGGATACCCAAAAAGGCACTGGCGCTGGCGTTACCGCCCCACAGTGGTAAAATTTTGACTAAGGCCGTCGCCGGCACCAGGCTGTGCAGACATACGTGTAAAAATATGGTTCCATCGCGCAACAACAACATTTTATTCGATCAACGAAACAGTCCAACAATATTTAACGAATGAATGTACTCAACCTTCACCTTCAATGGTCGTGGAAAACGCGCCGTCTTTTTCTCCTTGCTTAGCTTCCGCATCCGAGGCGGAACCCTTACTTTCTTTTTCCTTGAAAATGGGGATAGTCCAACTACAATAATGATCAAACAGATAAATTTAAGAGCTAATAAAAAGGATTACCTGCTTGCATCTTTCTCTCCAGGGCCTGTCTTAACGATTTCTTTTTCGGGCATATTGGCAACCGAGCTGAAGCGACGATCTTCTTCCTCACAATTCTTGTAGCTCTCTTCCACTTTACGACGGCGATCTGGGTCCAGCAGGTCCGTTTCCTTCCACCCGCCCGTGTCGAGATGTGAAAAGTGGTATCCGATGTGCTTCTTGCGGCATGTCAGCGTGGAATCCGTCGCAGCATCACCAGGGCTCTGAAACCAAAGCGCTCCCGAGCCAGGCATGACTGTTACATTTTTACTTCATCGTCGATTTCGAGCCAGTAGCAATGAGAAGTGACGCCACCATAGCCTTGCGAGCGACGGATGATGTCGACTTCTGCAAATTATCAATATATGTTTTAATCGACGAATGAAAAACTAACGCTCGCGCCAGGGTCCCTTCAAAGGCCATTTGTATCGCTCCGGACAATTCTTCTTGGTGTGCCCTTTCTCACAGCAGACGTAGCAGTGCCCAGACGTGACTCCAAGTTTCAATACGACATCTTAAAATGCACAAATTTTGTAACGCAACGAAGTATAAAAAGGTTACTAGCTGGGCAGGTGTCTGCAATATGACCACGGTAACCGCACATAAAGCAGAGCCGATTGGAGGTAGGGCTGTAAACAGGTGATAGCTGGTGCATATTATTCACTGGACATTCGGAAGCAATGTGTCCGATCTTACGGCACACCCAACATTGACGATTCTTACCAAACATTCTTGAGAGATTGCGTGAAGACAAATCTAGCTAAAACCAAGGATAATTTATTGGGTGAACATGCTTACACCAGACAGAAAAAATTACAGCGAGTGAAAAAAGTCAGTGATTCACAAGAAAATTATAGCGCCAGAAGACTTTGAACTTTTAAAGGGGCATGGTCACCTGTTTAAATTTGTCCCCGCCAATGCAAATTTTTTGTTAGATCATTGGTCCCGCCTTAACTTTTTTTACTTCTGTGCGGTTTTTTCAGCTTGGTTTTTAACTAAACAAGGCCTAGAATTTAATTTTAGGCGTAGTTTTGTTAGCAACCAAGTTGAAAAATCCGTACAGAAGTTCAATGATTCAGAAAAAATTTGAATTGGCGGGGACAAATTTAAATAGGTGACCATGCCCCTTTGAACTTTGAAAACGCTTTCCAACAGTTTCGTCAAGTTCCTACAACACTTTCAATTGTTCGATCATAAAAAGGTTGTTTCAGAAATGCGCTTTTTTAAAACCTGTTTTTGGCGAATCCGTTAAAGGGGCATGCCTGTGCACGACACGGAGAAACGGCGGGGACCAGAATTTTTTTTATATCTCGATCAAGTTTTACACGCGTTCTCATCCAAATTTATTAAGTTTTCTACCTAGGTTTAAAAGTAGTATAAGGTCATCAATATTAGATTTGACGCAAAACGAGTGAAAAGTGGAAGGATTCAAAAAAATTTGCTGGTCCCGCCTTAACTTTTTTAAACGCACGGGCATGCCCTTTGATTGACGAATTTTCACGTTGCCGAAAAAGTTTAATTGTTGAAGCAACAGTCATAAGTATTCAAAGCCGTCATAATTGCAAGAGCGCCAGGAAACCTGATTTTCTGGTTCCGGTGGAATGTGATCGAAATTTTAATTCATTGTGTATAGGATTCCATAACACCCGAGCGTTGATCAACGAATTGACCATTCCAGCGAGACCGGATTTTTTCCTAGTCGCTTTTGGTACTACTGAAAAGGATAAAAAATTCGATCAAAGCCTAGTTCTAAAACTTTAAGATTGATTGTTCAGCGATTCCTTCATCGCTATGCAATTGCTAAGTCCTTCTTCTGTGTTCAACATTTATTTGCTTGTTTACAGCTACTTGACCCATTTTATAACACCCAGCTCATGTAACCGGTGAAAAGAGTATTCATTAAAATGCTAACTTGTCCGGGAGTCGTCCACAGAAAGTAGGAGGCAAAAACCTGGGAACTTATTGGGTTGGGGGGGGGGGGGGGTGTGTTTTCACTTATTTAAAAATAGTGTTTAAACGACTCCTAAGTAATATTTATATGCTTAAAACGATAAGAAAGTCAATTTCTAACATTTTCCACACAAAAAATGGTATTTTTGGAAAATTTTTTTTGACTTTTTGCCTTGGGGGACCAAGACAAATTTCCTTGTATTAAGGTATTCTACCCCGTTTTGGTCACTGGAGCTGGGCAAAAAGAGTCTCTTTATGCATTTTTAATCAAGAGTCTTGCTCGGAATTATGTCTAAGGTAAGTGAGTGCGCGCATCTCTAACCAACCATAATCAATCTAACCATAATCAAAATTAAAAACGGCCCAATACGGTGTCATGTAGTTTTCATCAATATCGCTATATTGTCCCAAACCTTTTTCTCAAATAAATATATTCGATTGTAGGCGATGAAGTGCTGGAATGGAATGGCAATTGCCTGCAAAACATCACCAACGATGCCGTCTACAACATAATCAATGCCAGCAAAAACGACATAAAACTGGAGCTCATCGTATCCCGTTCAGTCAACTACCCTGGCAACGATGATTTCTTGAATATCAACCGCATAACTGGACTTCAGAGACCCATCTCGGAAGCCTCTTTCTATGGTAAAATTTGTCGAAATATTTGAATGGAACAAAAAATTAAAATCATTAGTCAAATAACATCAATAAGGTTACAGTGTAGGAGGGCGTCAAAATTTCGATTTTCGTTTTTTCCTTTTGAATTTACGATTATCGTAGAAATTAGCCAAAATAAAAAATTGTAAAGGGTTTGTTTAATTTCTGAATTTTGATTTTTGGTACTTTTTTGACTTATGATTTTAGATGTTTTAAATCTCTGAGTTTCGATTTCGATGTATTTTCTAGTTTCACTGGGCGTCATTTTTTGCAGCACTAGAAATGGTCATCAATTCCAAACTTGGTGTCATCTTGTAGCTAAACAATAGGGATACAATACGAACTATTTATAAAGAAAGCATTTTTTTAAACGTGTGGACGAAATCGAAAAGATCCTGACCCTGGTGCTGCACAGTCGCTCCCTGCAAATCAGCTCCATTTATTCTTCATATTTAAAACAATTTCTAATTTATAAAAAGCTTATTTTGTAGCCTTGTCTCCTAGCTACCATTCGGTTGGGTTTTAATGGCCTCATACAGAAGGTTAGCTAGAAGGTTGATTTTAAAGTCAACCCTGACTTTGAGGATAATACCAACTGACAAAAAGGGAACTCCTTTGGACAGGTCATCCCCTACTTTTAGCTCTTTACAAATACAAGCACAAAGTAGGATTTATTTACATATCATATCAAATTTTTTGGGTCTAGGGTTGCAGTTTTTTAAAGGTGCCCGGGAATTCAAATTTTTTCCTAATCATTGAACTTCTGTACTGATTTTCAACTTGGTTTCTAACAAAACCATACCTAAAATTAAATTCCAGGCCATGTTTTGTTAGAAACCGAGTTGAAAAATCTGAATAGAAGACCAATGATTCGGGAAAAAATTGAATTGAATTCCCGGGCACCACCTCTTATTAGCGTGGGCATGCCCCTTTAAGAACAAAATTTTAAAATTTTTAAAAATAAATCGAAAAAAGTAGGAGATGACTCGTCCGTAGGTGTACTAAAAACCCAGAAAATTTTAAAATCATTTTGGGGCATGAAGCAAAACTAGGAATGTACACCAAAATTAGCCCTTACACTGTTTTCAATAAAGAAAATTGAATTATAATCATTAGCGAGTGAGATTGTACAGTCGAGTGCCAGTAACCCGACACCTCCTCGAGTTCTTTCCCACCTAAGGTCCGACACTTTTTTCAACCAATTTTTGAAGGCTTTTAAAAATTATTTTTTGACAATCTGGTCCCAAGTATTCTAAGGATTCCGATTTTACCAGCTGTTTTTTAAAAGTCTTTTAAATATTATTAAACTTCTGTACGGATTTTCCAGCTTTATTTTTAACAAAACAAGACTTAAGATTTAATTTTAGGCATGATTTTGTTAGAAAATAAGATAAAAAATGCGCACAGAAGTTTAATGACTAGGTCATTTATTTAATTGGTGGGGGACAATCGTTGTCGTAAACGGCAAATTGTCCTTTAGGTATCAAAACTTAAGGAGTTTTTTTTAAAACCGACCGGTAAAATCGGAATTATTACGATATTTGGCAGCAGGCTATGAAAACATAATTTTCAAAAACCTTCGAAATTGGGGCACAAAAGTGTCGGACCGTAGGTGGGAACGAACTCGAGGTAGTGTCAGGTTACTGCATGAAAAATATTTGCAGACTCTCGCGGTTTCATTGATCCTTGCACAGCTGGAGTGAGCGCAGCCACAGCGATACCTATCGGCAGCAGTTTCTCTCCCTATGAAACTGCTGGTTTTGGTGGTCGTATCCCTCATTCCCTGTCCCTGGTGGCTGCTCCTTTGTACAAGCTGTCGACAGCTGCTGAGTTGCACCATAACAGGGCTGCCTCACCACTTGTTTTTCATAGGACACACGGCAATTACAGTAGGTTGTTTGGGATGTAAATAGTAATTCCAGAGAACCATTTATTTATTTTTTTCTAAAATTATTCGGCCCACCACTTTTTATGTGCTTGAATGGGTTCAAACAAAAATCAAATATGGCCAATTAACTATGTGACCTTAGAGATTTTGAGTAGATTGACTTCTTGACTATTGGTTGTTGACTACTGCTTATAATTTTAGTGGAAGCAGCTTCAATGGCTGCCATGCAAAACCCGGTATCCAGTGCACAGATTTGTGGGAGAATTGAGGTAAATTTTGGTTTTTAAAATTAATTTTAAAATGAAAAAAGCAACTGTCCGTTGGGGTAGTCAATTATATAACCCAATTTTGGCTAAATTTTGGATTTTTTTTTAACTCTGTTTCCCTCCACCCATAAACTAATTGTGTCAGTTTACACCGGAAAACCTGAGTTTTGATGCCTTTTTGTAGCATTGCTTTTTTGTGCTTGCTGAACGGATTTAAGATTTCGAAGTACTGGCAGGCTAGTTCAGGCTCAAGGAAGAAATCGGGCTTTAGTAAACAATCCGTGTCTTTTTTTTGGCCTTGGTCCCCCTGTTGTTTTTTAGTGTAATTTTTAAGATTTTCTTGTTTTGTACCAGTGAATTTTTTAGAGTTTTTTTAAATGTCTGGAAAACTATGATTTATAAAATGTTCAAAAATAAAGGCTCAAATTGTTTTGCCCCGCCAAATTATTCTTTTACCCCGCCAAATTATTCTTTTACCCCGCCAAACCGTAAAAATGAGTATTTCATCGGTGTTCTATGTCGTAAATTTTTTCTTTTGATCATCATGTAGCCCTGAATCTCTAGTTTCTGATAAGCTATCAACTGACCCTTGTCGTTGAAAAAAAATTGTGAAATAGCCATTTTTATGAAATTCACCGATAATGGAGTCAGACAAAGAGGAGTTGTTTCATAAAACCGGGTATTTCTCAAAGTTTTCAACAACAAGGAGTCAGTTGATAACTTATCAGAAACTAGAGATTCAGGGTTACATAATGATTAAAACCAAAAAAAATTACTACTTAAAAACACCGAGAAATACTCATTTTTACGATTTGGCGGGGTAAATGAATAATTTGGCGGGTGAAATTACTTACAGCCAAAAATAAATACTAAGAGAAAAATAGCAGGAAATAAAAAAAATTTAAACTATACCGAAAAAACAACAGGTGGCCAATGCAAAAAAAAGACACGGATTATTTACTAGGTCCAGAAATCGAGCCCTGATATTAATTCCGCGCCCATGTCTGACTCCATTATCGGCGAATCTGACAAGAGGCTCAATTTTCGGAGTTTTACGAAGTCAATTAGGAAATTAACATAAAAATTTAATCATACCTAAAATAATTCATTTGATTTTATAGATTTCTTTGCTGTATCTGATACACAAAAGGGAGTTAGTGGTTACTCTCGTAAGTTTTATCGCATTCAAGCACCTTTTCCATGCAATCAAAAATATATTTAGCACCGCTCTTACGACCTAGTTCCAAGGCAGGATGGGTCTCCCAGAAATCCTTATGTCAAATTTTCTTGTTGCCTGATAGAAGGTTTTTTGCTTCGTTACTCGTTTACTCTTCTAATCTCCACTTTAGTGAGAAAAGCCGCCGACAAAGTGCAGCACTGGCTGAAACTTTGATGCCTGTTTGGAATGAGTCTTTCTACTACTATGATCTGACAGAGCCTTTATTGATGTCCAGGGTGCTTGAGGTATAATAAATTGAGCATTCTTTTAGATTAAATGAGACCAACCACGTTAATTTTTCCGATTTTTTTCTAAAAACAGCAAAAGTCATTTGTTCACACTTTTTTATGATTTCTAGGCGAAAAATGTTTTTTGTAAAATTTTTTAAAATTTTTTTGTTTTATTCCCCTAAGCTGATTTGTTTTCGTTTTTTTTTCAATGAGCTTGAAGGAATAAGACAGATTTTTTAGTAAAATGTTTTACGAAAACATGTTTTTTTGGGCAGAAATAACTAAGAAGAGTAAAGCTGAATTCACAATAAAGAGGCTGTTTGCGGATGCTAAACCAGACTTTACACTCGGATATGGCCATAACTTTTTATGCCATACAAGATGTTTATGCCATCTTGTAGCTAAGATTCAGGACTACCAGATAAACTATTAATAAAATGGCTGAAAATACGTAAGAATAACTCATGTCAACGTAGTAATAGTAAAAAGACACCAACGTCTTTAGACTCTAACGATTGCAGTCAATGGGACAATTCCTAATTACACCAAGAAAAAAGCCGACAAAACCATCGGCACATCAAAACAAAACATTCGAAATTATTTCAAAAACGATTTTGAAATTCAAACTTTTGGCCTGCCTGGTACCCGCGAATTTGAAATGCAATAATTATTGCATCGGGCGCGAGCATGCCCATTTAAGGCTATTTTTGAAAAAAAAATCGCGTGCTTAGTCCAGTCAAGCCATTTTATTTACTAAGCACTATATAAAATGGCTTTTTGTTCAACAGTAGTTGCAAAAAATTTTTATTTGTTCGCTACAAAAAAGGTTTTTGGTAAGGGAATGACTCTCTGCCATAGAGGCTTTCCTTCATAATGGCGAGTTAATCTGGTATTCAAGCTAACTGCTATGGAAAAAGTAAACTGTACTAACTTTATTCTTCAGGTGACTGTGTGGGACTATGACCAATACGAAGCCAACTCTTTCCTCGGAGAAACTCTAATTGATTTGTCTCAGACTCCACTCGAAAACCAACCTTTTGCCTACAGCCTTTTGGATATGGATGAAGAGAACCCGATTAGACTGGTCAGTTATAACTGGGTTTGGCTAAACTTTTCTAATTCTTTGACTTTTTAGCGCCTCCGTCAGCGCCGCTACAGTTCCCAAACACCACCAGTGAGGAGTAGAAGCCAAACTAGTCACTACAATCCTGCTGCTGCTGTTAGTGTTGCTAGACAAAATCAAGGTATAGTTTAAATTTAACAAATATTTCGAAATCTTAACGGTTATCGTCATGCACGCTGCTAAATGTGGGTCCGAGAATGCGGGTTTGTCTGTGAAGGTCCCACACCCAGGGACGTATCTAGGAGGAGGGGGAGGTCTAACCGGGTTTTAGCATTACAAATTACATCGTGCGACAGAAAAAGAAAAATATACAATGTCTGGGTGCCATTTCAAATCTGTGACCAGAAAAATTTTGGATTTCGCAATAAATTTTCTTAACTTTAATTTTTCGATTTCTAGGAGCAGAAGGTGAGGATTACTTTGATTGCTCCTATTCCATGCAGAATCTACCAGTCAGTTAATTTGGAACTTTACTTTTATTTAAATAAGTTAATTAACCTCAGTCATTTCAGTACTACCCGACTACACGTCCCGGCGCTCCAGAAACTCTGATCGCCAAAACTATCCCGAGGTGCTACCGCTTTTGGTGACTCCGCTGATTGGCATAAAAATTCGACGAGTGGCAGTGGCTACTTCTCAGACCACACTCAAGCCCAACATTATTCTCAGATTCACTCCAGGGCTAACCACCGAAGACCTAGGTCGGCCACGGCTCTCAGAAACGGTAACTTTTATACCGTAAATACTCTAATAAACGGAGACCCCTACAGTTAACGTGTTTCAAATTTGCGTTGCTTTTTTAACCCCAATATTGTTTATTTTCCGAAACGGACGACCACTCATTTTGTAGAGCTTGACAAACTCTACAAAATGAGTGGTCGTCCGTGGTGAAAAATAAACAATATTGGGGTTAAAAAAGCAACGCAAATTTGAAACAGGTTAACTGTAGGGGTCTCCGTTTATTAGAGTATTTACGGTATATGAAATATTCCATTTGTCGATTATAAAATTGTGTTTAGTAGCCGAAATGGAAGACTCAGATCAGTCTTATGCTGGTAACTCCAACCAAATCAACTCATACATACCACCATATGAACTCGAGCAATTGCAACAGCGGTCAGACGGCATGGTGGAGCAAAGAAGGCTCGCTTCCAACGACTACAATAATGGCAAGCAAAAAGGGAAGACAAGGCCAGAAGTATTGCAAGAACAAGCCAATACTGGCTATGGAAGTGATGGTGGCTCAGAGACATTGAGTGTGAATAGTGCTCAAAGCATGCAGAACAGGTAGACATCCATTTATTGCATACGATTTGGAAGAAAATATTATTTACTAAAAATTAGGTCAGAATATCGATATTGCTCGAAAAGGTTTTCCATAGCTCAGTGGTTAACACGGGCGAAATTTAGGGATTTACAGCTTTCCTGAGGAAGGGCGACGGTAAATTTGCCTACAATAAATTCTCCTCCGGCAAATTCGCCTACAGGTAAATTAGCCTACTACTATTGAATTTGCTAAATTAAACAAAAAGGGAACGCGGATATCCTTGAAACTCCAAAAAGATAGGATCTGAACAAAGTTTTGCTAGCTGGGGCCTACCACA
Source organism: Ditylenchus dipsaci (assembly GCA_004194705.1). Classification (NCBI taxonomy): domain Eukaryota; kingdom Metazoa; phylum Nematoda; class Chromadorea; order Rhabditida; family Anguinidae; genus Ditylenchus; species Ditylenchus dipsaci. Next base: position 17,502 of record SADC01000760.1, on the reverse strand, counting down.
TGAAGAAGCTCTGGCATACATATATGTTTTCTGTATCCAGGGTCACTTTTGAGTAAAGCAGGAGGTTCGATAGGTTAGAGATGCGCGCACTAGAATTTGGTCATTTTGACTGGTCAAATGACCGCATTATTAAATGACCGGCGATTTCACAACTATACTAGGTTCCCTTTAACTGATTTTTTCAAAAAATCCCATAATTTGTTTTTATATTTTTATAAAAAAATTCAAATTATTCTCGAAAGTTTTGTTTTTGTGATTTGTTTGTTTTCAAACTTTCTTTCAAAAAAAATTTTTTAGATGGTTGCACATTTTTATTCGAAAAAACAAGCTTGGGGTACTAAGGCGAAATGGATCGAAATTAGAGGAAGGGTGTGCACCGAAATTGATCCTAAAGCAAGTGCACAAATGTTTATTTGTTCATTTATTCCAGAGCCATAAATCGAGCTAACAAGAACAACAGCAAATGAGCTCGATGAGTGTGGAAGACAATGATGCTGGATCAGGCTCATCCATTCGCCAGTCTAGTCATCCCCAACACCAGAACACCACTTCCACCGAAGACTATGGAATGGATGAAGGCATATCCACAATTGGCGGTGCTGGTGGCCCAACACCTATGATGCAAATGGGCAATGGAGCAAAAGGTGGTACTGCTGCTGCAGCAGCTCTTTTGGCGAAGCAGAGAAAGAAGAGTTTGATGACCAGGTTTATACCTGGCAGAAATGGATCTTCAGTTGTTTTAAACCATTCCAAACACTTTTACGGTTTAAATTAGTATATTTTAGAAGGTAACAAAAGAATGGGCTTTGCTCGCTCAGAAGAGGTGGGTGTGCATGAAGCATTAGCAGTGCCTGGAGAACAGGGCCAAACCAACACTTTCACCAAGCAAGCCAGCAAGGAGAGCACCGACTCTGACAAGTATGAATTGAAACTAAAGTCGAATCTCGACACAAAAAAACCCGTGAAAAACGTTAATTCCCGCCTAAAAACAAACGATAATATTTTTTTAATGAGCTTAAAAATTGGCACGGCGAGAATCCCGCGGAAGACAATCCCGCGAAGGATAATTCCGCCACAGATAATTCCGCGACAAATTATTCCGAGACGGATAAATCAGCGAAATTTCAATTTTTGTCGTCCCTGGTAGAAAAAAAACCTGATTCTGACACCAGATTCGTGTTCAGCATGATCGATTACAATCCACCATCTTGAAATTTTAACTTTCTGTCCAACTTCAGATTCCTCTCGAGACAAAAAAATTTGAAAAAAATTCGGTATTCCAAATTCAAGTAGGAGTTTTAGATTTTTAAGTACTTTAGTATGCAATCGACCACGCTGAACACGAATCCGGTGTCAGAATCAGGTTTTTTCTAGCATGGACGTCAATAATTGAAATTTCGCGGAATTATCCATCGCAGAATTGTCTCCGCGGAATTCTCGCCGTGCCTAAAATTTTTTCGTGGTGCCTTTTTAGTGCTAAAATGCTTAATTTCAGCCCTATTCTTGAAATGTAGTTTTCGGTTTTTAGTTGGTTGCCCGTCCTGCCAGATCGACCACTAGGAAGCTTTGTGGAGAACTTAGGGCCAGGCCAAGTGGTTGGCAGACAAGTCCTAGCTAGTCCTGTTATGGGCGAAATTATGGTGAAGCTTTCACTGGACCCCGGCATGGGCATTGTGGTGGAAGTGCTGGAAGCCAAGAATTTAGTGGCTAGACATGGCAGCAAACTTAGTCCAGGTTGGAGTCTTTCGCTTAAACTAATTAGAACAAATAATAAGACAAATGTATTCTTGCAGCCCCCTACATAAAAGCTTATTTGATGGAAGGCAAGAATTGCATAGCCAAAGCAAAAACCCAGACCTCCAGGAAGTCCACCTCTTCACTTGCTCAACAGACCATGGTCTTCAATGTGTTCGATACCAAGAAGAAAATGCTTCAGGTTGACTTTTACAACAAATGCGGGCCGGTATACCAGTTCTTTGTTTTTTATACCAAAAATCGTTAATTTTGAAAAACGACTGTAGAATAGGTGACCCGAAAAAATGGAGCTGGAAAAACGAAAATGGCATAATATAATTTGGTTCATGGAAGCTGTAATATGCCACGAGAAAGAGTATTTCTGCCACGAAAAAAAAATTTATCACGAAAAGGCTACTTTTTTTTTTCGTGGGATAAATAATTTTTAGTGGCATATTTATACTTTCTAACAGGTTTTTCGTGACCAATTTCATCTTTTTCGTGGCGAATCATTTTTCGAGCATACCATATTTCCTCTAATAGAAGCCCAGGGTTTCTATTTTTGGATGGCCTCCAGGGGGGGGTTCTATACTTTTAAGTCGTGAAAATCAGAAATTTTTTGATGAAAATAATTATCAAATCAAAAATAAATATCCCGCAGAATTCTGCCTGTGTTCATCGTGTGTTGGTAAATTTAATACCATATTTCCTAAACCTGTTTGTCTAAAAAAAGTTTACTTGCTTCCAACAACTATTTTCAAATATTTTAAAAGCCTTAAAATACTTAAAAAAAGTTCTCCTTAAATTTCATATATTTTTCAGATTAGTGTGCTTGGAGACTATGCAGGATGGAGCGCAAGGGCTTCTTAGGCATAGCTCAGATCAACCTGGACGAGTTGGATCTAAGCCAGCGAGTGGTGGGTTGGTACAAACTGTTCCATAGCAACTCACTGGTGGCTGGAAGCAGCACCCAAACCACCACCCCACAAGTGGCAGGTGGACCTGTACGCAAGGACAGTGACAACTCACTCAACCAGCTAAATGACCTGAGTAGACCACAATGACAATAGGGTGGTGGTCCTCCTCTTCCATTGGGCAATGCCGGTATTATATAGTCTTCCCAGAATTTTCCTTGAGAACAATTTATTGTGATGGCTAATTTGTTTGTGACAATTACACTTCCCAATTTATTTCAAATTTTTATTCCAATTTTTAGATAGTTTATTTATGGTGGTGTGTATTATTATTAATTGTTTTACAGTTACATGGACTTATTGCTCGCTTTTGTGATGACCATGATCAAATAAAGTTTATTTCAATATTTTTTGTATCTTTCATTTATAAAACTAGGGTTGAGCCATGGCATATGTCCGGGCATTTATTATGAAATGCCGACTATATAATTTCGGGCATTTTCCTCCTATATATTTGCGCATTTGCGCCGAAATGGTCATTTTAAGGGATAAAATAGTCGGGTTTTTCTGGCCCCAAACTGTTCCGAGAACCTGATATTTTACAGAATTTTTTTGAAAATTAAGTTTTGAGACATGGAGTCGTAAAAAGCAACCCCTTTGAAAATAACGAAAAAATTTATTGTGAAAACTGATAATATTCAAGTCACCGTCAAATTTTAAATTCCGTTCAACACAAAAACCATTTGATTTTCGAAAAGACTCGAAATTCGCCATTTGAATGCTTTTGTCTTTAGTAGAATTTAAAATTTGACAGTGACTTTAATATATTAAAAGCAATTTTACAAGTAAATCGCCTTGGCTGAGCAAGAGTTCGATGTCAGAATCAAGGATTTGCTAAAAGGTGAAGAGAATTGAAGAAGTTCGTGATAAAACTTCAGAAGCTGTTTATCCGTTCGAATCCCTCCTGTTTCCAAAATTTTTTTGACCCATCGTGTTCAGCGTGAAATGCTACACAACACGTATAGGTTCAGTACGCAAAGCCTTTTCCGCGTTAAAGGGGCATGCCCGTGCGTTTCAAAAAGTTAAGGCGGGGACCAGCAATTTTTTTGAATCGTTCTATTTTTCACTCGTTTTGCGTCTAATCTAATATTAATGACCCTATACTACTTTTAAAAACTAGGCAGAAAACTTAAAAAATCTGAATGTGTATGCATGTAAAACTGGTCGAGAAAGAAAAAAGTGCTGGTCCCCGCCTTTTCTCCGTGTCGGGCACGGGCATGTCCTTTTAAATGCCACTCTCTAATAGAACGCCACCCCCTGAAAAGGGGTTTAAAAATAGAACGGCACTCTCTAATAGAATACCACTTCCCAATAGAACGCGACGCCTGGGTATTTACCTACACCGTTTTCACAGTCAACATCATAACATCAAAAAAGGATCGGTGAGATAGGCGGCTTATGAAAAGGAATATGTTTGCTACAATTAAGATGTCTTTTATGATTTTAGCTCAGGGATGAGAAATTGATCCTATTCCTTATTAAATTAGGAGCAAATAGTATGTTTTTGATCTATTTGCTTCTAAAATATCCTGCTAGGATCCACATCCTAAAATATCCTAATTAGGTTGCTTGACTAGAGAATCCTAATTAGGATCCTTCAGTCAAAAAGATCCTAATTAGGATGTTCTGACTAAAGTTCTGACTAAAGTTCTGACTAAAATAAATAAAACGAAACCCGGCGAAAAATTTGCGCCACCCTGTACATTTAAAAATAGACAAGAAAAGGTTGCAGTTGATGTCAACGTTGACGTCAAATTTTGTATGGAAATAACAATTACAAGAATTGATCACTCCAAAGCAGGGCTGCCATTTGTTTTTTTAAAAGGATTTGTCCTTTTTTTTGGGACCAGTTCTAGTCAAAATCTTTTTTTTGCGTCAAAATGGCAATAAGCACTAGATAAAATGCACTAGATAAAAGTTTCGAGCCTTCGGCTCGAAACTCGAAACAGCTCGAAACTTTCGAGCCTTCGGCTCGGCTCGAAGTTCGAAGTTCGAAGCTCGAAAGTTTCGAGCCTTCGGCTCGGCTCGAAGTTCGAAGCTCGAAAGTTTCGAGCCTTCGGCTCGGCTCGAAGCTCGAAGTTCGAAAAAAAATCGAACTTTCGAGCCGAAAGTTCGATTTCGAGCCTTCGGCTCAACAACCTTACACTTCTTCCTTCAAATTCTTGTTATTTTGGCCAATTTTTTTTTAATTTCGAGATGGCAGCCCTGCTCAATTTAAAAAAGTAAAATAGCTGCGAAATTATTTTCGGTAAAATAGGCTCCATAGAAGATTTCGCTCACGGAGCACTGACAGGCTTGGTCATAGCTATTATTCGGCCTATAATTCTTACATAGACCACGGTGTGGTCGTGCCTTTCTCGTGTAAGTTTCAGAGCTACACGATGCAATTTTTTCCCAGTCACATATCACTGGAAATTTTTTGATAAAAATGTGTTTACCTCACTCTGCTATTCACTCAGATGACTGAATTGCAGAATGAAAGGCAGAGTGAGAGTAAACTCATTTTTATAAAAAATACCACTGATGTGTTTTTGCAAAAGTTTTTATCGTGAAGCCCTGATATGATGGCTCCTTCACGGACTGCGACTTAGACTAAGACTTATGGCTTGTTCACATACTGAGAGTGAGACTGGGAAGGACAGTAAAGGGGTGTTACTCAGTGCATATATTCCTCCTTCTCCGCGAGCCCCAAGAGAAAATTGATTTCTTCATCTAAATCAGCTTTTCAAATCTAGTTTGCATTTCATAATATTTGGTCGTAATCTGCAATATTATGAAGCAATTTGAAAAATAAAAAAATAATTTGATTAGTTTTATGCAAAAGAAAAAAAGTATCATGAAGACCTGAAAGTGAGAGTGGAATTGAGAGTGAGTTGCATTGTGAACACCCCCTTACTCTCACTCTCAGTGTGTGAACAGGCCATTAGACTTAGACTTACCCAGGAACCTCAAGTAGTGTTTTTCCAAAGACTTCGGCCCTATTCCACGATGGGGGGGGGTTTTACCTTGGTCCCACCTGATGTTTTTTAAGCCTTTTTAGCAAGGGTAGGCCAGCTTATGTTAGGACGGGCTTAAACATACCTTAGACTAATTTTGGCTAGACTTTACTTGGCCCCCCCCCCACGGCTGACCCACTTTCGAGGTGAATTTTTAAAAACCGATTGCATATTCGTGTTTCTCGACCCGGATTTTTACGGGAAATGATCATCAGATTCTGTGAAAGTGAAAAAAATTTTTTTGGGATTTGCCTTGGTCCCCCAAGGTAAAATTTTAGAAAAAATTTGAAAAAAAAATATTTTTTAAATTGGCGCCTTTTGAATTTTAAAGGGATTAAGGGCTGTATTGGGAGGGGAAGGGAATAAAAGGGGGCCACTAATCATAGAGGGCTCACTAACAAGAAGATGTTGAACATAGTTTGAATACTGGGGCCTACCGCATAAATAAACTCTGGTATGCATGCTTTTTCATGCATCCAGAGTCACTTTCGAGTGATTTGTGTCTAAGGTATGTGGGTGTGCGCATCTCAACTCCAAGCCCCCAAGCCCCCTGCGCCCCCGAAGGGGGCGCAGGGGCTTGAGAGTTAGAGATGCGCGCACTCAATTACCTTAGACATAATTCCGAGAGGTACTCTTGATCAAAAAATGCGTATAGAGTCTCTTTTTGCCACGGCCCAGTTGAAAAACATGGTGAGGCAGTCGAAGAATACATATATTTACTTTTCTATTGTTCTGCCATAAAAGTGGCCCCTTTTATTCCCTTCCCCTCCCAATACAGCCCTCAATCCTTTAAAATTCAAAAGGCGCCAATTTAAAAAATATTTTTTTTTCAAATTTTTCTAAAATGTTACCTTGGGGACCAAGGCAATCCTAAAAATTTTTTTTTCACTTTCACAGAATCTGATGATCATTTCCCGTAAAAATCCGGGTCGAGAAACACGAATATGCAATCGGTTTTTAAAAATTCACCTCGAAAGTGTGTCAGCCGTGGGGGGGGGGGGCCAAGTAAAGTGTTACCCTAATTTTAAGTCTATTCTAACATACGCCTACCCTTGCCTAAGTTTCAGCCTAAAAAAATAAATACACAAATAAAACAACAGGGGGACCAAGGCAAACACCGCAAGCCTTTCAACCACAGCCCGCCCCCCCCCCCCGATTTTGGAATAGGGCCAAGGCTTCATTTCCAGATTTTTTAAAGATGAGAACAGTATAAAATTTATTATAAAATCCCCACTAGCCAGTGTAAATTTGCTTTTCCTGAAGGGAAAGGACCCGTAAATTCTTGCTTCTCATGGTCTGAATGGGTGCAGGAACACCTTGGCTCTGAGAAATCGACTGGTATTTTTTACTGGTACCCGCCTTTTAAAATATTTCCATCGGCGACGAGCATGCCCTTTTAAATTCTATGCCTTTTTTTGTTAGAAACCAAGTTGAAAACAGAATTTCAATGCTTACAAAAAAAATTGAATCGGCGGTGGACAATTTAAAACGCGTGACCATGATCCTTTAAACCCAAAAGTAACTTTCCTATTGTTTGAACAGTCGAACCTGGATACAATCCAGTATCCTAGTTAACCTTCCTCGCATTAAGTTGCAACGACCCCAGCTATTCACAATACACTTACAGTAAATGAACTAACAAATTACTAACTTGTAAATACCAAAGACGAAATAATTTATATATTGAATATATTGAACTGACAAAATAAATCCGAAAAATTGTGGAAGATCTGACATCACATGAATTTAATGAAATTGTTGAATGTTTCTTGGACTACCATTCACCAATACTGCGGAGAACGTCTAAAATGACATTAAAAATAGATAAAAAAAGAAACACTGAAAATTTTACGGCTTGTTCGACACTCCTTCGAAACAAATCTGCTCCTTAATTTACTTGATGGAATCGACTCGCCAACCGCGTAAAACTTTGCCCATGGATGTATCGAAAGATTAACTTTGCTATGATTACAAAGTTAGTGTGCAGAATGCGGTGATCAAGAGCCGTGGTTGGTGGTTGCTGTCCTATATGGATCAGATCTAAGATAGTCAACAAATTATCAATCCCTCCGGCTGTTGCTCTCCTCTCTCTTCTCTTATTCGACCACAAAAAATGGCTGTCAGATTCTGAAAAAACAACGCAAATTAGGGCCTAATTCTAAATAAAAATTTAAGCTACCGTATTTTCTCTAATGAGCGCCCCTCTCTAATTACTCCCCTCCCCCCTAGCTTCAAGTGGTCTGAAATTTCTATTTTCATTTACTGTTTGAGCTGTGTAAAAAGTGCCTGAGAGGGATTTAAAAATCTAACAGGCACTTTTTACACAGCTCAAACAGTAAATGAAAACAGAAATTTCAGGACACCTAAAGTTTGAAAAATTGCATGCCTCTATTACTCCCGGAGGAGAAATTAGAGGAAATACGGTACTCATTAATAACCCCAAAGCTACTCGGGAATACCCTCCAGCCAATGATTTTTCAGGTACAGTCGGCTCTCGTTTATCTGACACCCCAGGGGACCGGCCTTAGGGTGTCAGATAAACGAGGTGTTAGATAACTGGAATGTCAGATAAACGAGGTAATAAAATCCAAAATCCAATTCAAGGCTAAGGTGTGAGTTAACCGAGTTTTTCAATTTATTCAAACAACCAACAGCCAGGCTTGTGCTTTTAGGCGCTCATCTATAGCAGAAAATGAGGAAAGTGAAATAACGCGGACTTCCAACATGAGCAAAATGAACAAAAAACGACAAGAGCAAAGAGAAAGCGCGATATTCTTTTTTAATAGTAGAATTCTTGTTTTCGGTCATAGATTTTTTCTTTTTTGGCCGTACTCGCTCAAATTCATGGTTTTGAGCACGTTTTGAAATGTTATTGTGCCTGAAATATGCTGCAAAAATGTTTTCAGTGTGCAAACGACACTTTTTGAGAGAAAAATTTTGGTAAATTTTTTGACTATTAGCTGAAGACAAAAAGCATAATTTTTACCAGAAAAAATTCTCTCGATAACGTGCTGTTTGCACCTTGAAAAAATTTTTGCAGCACGTTTCAGACATAATAAAATCTCAAAAAGTGGTTGAAACATGATTTTGAGCGAGTACGGCCAAAAACAATCTATGGCCAAAAAGAAGAATTCGGCGCTAGTAGCGAATACACCACCCCCCCAAGCACCCGACCTTTAAAAATTGCTGTAACTACCCTGCAAACAACAAGTTTAGGCTTAGCCCTTAGGCTGGGGGTAGGCCAGCGTACGGAAGTTGTGACTAATGAAGAGTTTGCGCACATTTTCCGGGGTCTGGGACATAAATTGGGTACTTTTTACTAAAGTAAAAAAAGTGAAAATCGTTGGGGGGGGGGGTTGGTATTCGCTACTAGCGTCAAGAATTCTATGGCCAAAAACGAGAATTCTATGTCCAAAAAAAAATGTTATCCAAAAAAATGCAATAATTTAGAACTAATTAGGCGTTGAATTTGATTTTGTGAACTTTTTGAAAAATTCAAGCAAAAAATGAGGGGGTGTCAGTTAAACGAGAGAATTTTTCTTTGTCGGGACCAGCCTCAGGGTGTCAGATAAACGAGGTGTTAGTTAACCGAGGTGTCAGAAAACTGGGGTGTTGATTATTAAGTTTGACTGCTGGCCAACCAAATCGTCTACAGGGTGTCAGATAACCGAGGGTGTCAGTTAACTGGGGTGTCACATAGACGAGAGTCGACTGTACCCTAAAAACCATACTTTTTTGGAAGCCTAAGCTTAAGGACTAAACCTAATTGCTAAGCATAAAAATTATCGGGGGGGGGGGGGGGGGGGGGGGGGGGGGGGTGGGTGGATTATTCCCGAGGAGCTGTTTGAGATAGGGGGAGGGTGGGTGTTGTAAAACCGAGTAGCGCCAAAAAAACATACGCTGCATTGTAAGAGTGCTAGACAAATAGCATGGAAATGCAGTACTGTATCTGTATTGAAATACTAAAAGAAGAGAATAAAAGAAGCTCTAAAGCACAGAAATACCTGTAATCTGCCACTTTGCGAGAGATCATTGAAGAGTGTGAGAATGGGCACGCTGAAAAGGTGGTTACTCGAGTAAATGCAAACTGAGCATAGTTTTGGAAGATCAGCCAGAAGAACCAATTTTTCTTCGCTGATGGATTCATCATCCGATAAATTGAGTCCAAAATGCTCCAAGTTCAGGCATTTGCTAGCGACCACATCGAGCAACTTAATTAGCCAACTTCTAATTGACAAGCTCAAAATAAAACTCACCTTATCTGTAAAAGTCTCGTCCATTGTTTCACAAACATGCAACTCCAAAGCTTGAATATGTGAAAGATTTCCGGCTAATTGGACAAAAAAATCTAGCAGATTCTCTTGCAACCCCAAGGTCAGGTATTTTAATCTAAAATGCACAATAATTAGAAGATTTATGGCTCAAAATGAAGCTTTCCGAGCTCCAGTGTGACATAAGGATTTAGACCATAACCATATTCGTTCTAATAGAGCGGCCGTTTTCCTCAAGAAATGGACCAACAGTTTATCGAAGTTATCCGTTCGTTATTCTTCTACTTACTTCTTTTCTAATTTGCAGAATTTGAATTCGCGCGGGACCACCCTAATTTTGTCCATAACACTTTGGAATTAATGTTTTGTGTGCATTGAAAATTGAATACCATTTATGAGTAAATTTTTAACACTGACTCATGTAAGTTGTTATGGTGCAGTGTAAGTAGGATAAGTCGTCCGATCTAGCAATGTCGAGCAACGTTGGGCTCAACTACTAGATGGTTCTATATTTAAAAAAATTTTACCTGGAAACAAAAACAATTCGAAAACATTATTAACAAAATTTGAGTGGTCCCGCGCGAATTCAAAATTTCCAAATTGCTATGCTTATCAAGTTTCATGGTCCTTTAAAAAAACGTGAATATGGTGGCGGGAGGTGACAGACCCCCAAGTGCAACCTCCCCCCCCCCCCTAAGTGCACCCCCCTAACCTTGCGGTTTTACGCGGGAGGTTTATTTCATTTAAAGGAGGAGACTACTTCCTTACGGTTATTCGACATTCTTACTTTTTTAACATTGTAACATTGTTAATGAACTGATATTAAGCAAGTTCTGTATAACGTAAGTTAAATTATGTTTTTCATCATCACAAGCCTTCAAAAACTACAATATCGCCGAAATCATCTCAGTCAACTCATGTAAAGTTTCATAAAGTTAAAGAGAAAAGTCTTTGAGTAGAGCTCATTTTCCGAAATTTCGGTCCGTTAAAAGACCTTTCTTCAAAAATTTATGAAGTGGTATCACATAAATTGAAAGCTCTGTAAAGTAAAGCAATGTAAAGCAGAGATGCAAAAGCTACACGCTACTGAATTTTTTAAGATATTCTGAAAAATATTTGATAAAGACAGACATTGAAAATATGAGGGGGTAAACTGTTCCAATTTATTTATAGGGGCGTGACTGGGGCCGGAATATTAAAATACTTGCCCACATTCAAAGATACTGTTACCTGTCGAATCCCATTTCAAGAGAGAATATATAGTGTATATTTCAGACTCATCCAAGTGAGCAGCATAAAGCGAGGGATTCCAGCTGTATATTCTGCTTCACCAATTGTCTGAAGAATGAACGGAAGTCAGCGAAGGGCCCCAATTCGACACATTTCAGTGCTGGCGGGAGAACCACAAATTCATAGATGTCTTCATCATCCTGACATTCACCGCACATTTGCAGTATTTCTAGCCGTTTACATCGGTTCAGAACTGCTGTGATACCATCAAAACTATCACGCGTCTAAACCAAAATAAATTTTTGCAAGTTAGGAAATCCACTTACTGAGAACATAAATCCAAAGGAAATCAAGAGAGGAAGGCTTTCGGAAATAAGTGTGAATGCAGCACTGGGAAAGGAGAAACCACCCAAATTCAGATGCCGAAGGCTTGGAAGCAATGGAAGCAAGGCACTTATATTGAGGATGGTGCTAGTCTCATACTGGTCGGAAAAATTCAGTTCTTTGGCGAATCTACTACATCGAAGAAATAGCAAATAAAACTAAAATTTTAATAACCCGTAAATTTAACCCTTGCTTCTTGAAATCTACCTTTGAATGGGTACTTCTCCAGTCATTCCGTCCAGGAAACTGTTTGGATGAAACAATTGTGAAGTTGCTCCAACTCCATCTGGTAGATAGTTGGTTCCACTTCTTGCTCACCAGTTCCAAACGCATCCGATCAGCTGCAGGCAATAACTCGAAAATCGATACCTGCAAGCAAACAAGCGAAAAACATTAGAAATACCAAGCCAACATTAAAAACTTACCAGTAACTCATTGCTAAAGACATTGTCGATTGAAGTGTTGCTGACTTCTTTAACTACACCATCTTCTTGCATCTTTGCATTTGATAAGTGATGAAGATTGATAAAGCTGTAATTGAAGTAACATAAAAGAAACATTCAATCTGCAATGATGTTACAGATTAAAATCGCATAATCTAATCCTCTTATTCTCCATGAGAGGTCATTTTTTTCAAACTTCCTTGAAAGGTGGAGTTTGCTAGACAATAGCGTATTATCAAAGAGATGTATTAACGAAGTGAATACGGTAGATTTAGTGCTGATGTAAGAAGTGAAAATTAAAAAAAGTTAAAAAGACCGTCAATCATGACAATTAACACTTTAAAGGCGGCTGATTTTGAGACCCCCAGCGAAAAGTTTTGAAATCCTGTTCGGCAAATTTTATTTTCAGAGTTCGAACAAATCAGCTTTGTCTACGGACTGCGCAAAAAATTTGCTATATCGCGTCTTCGGGCAAAAATGGCAAAAATCCATGATAAGTATCATGGATTTACCAAATTTAAAATTCCCGCCTAATGAAAATCTCAAAAAAGTCCAGTTTTAGTTGACATATGCCAATTTTAGGTGTGTTCAAAGCGTGATCAGAAGAATAAAAGGATTTCGCCTCAGTCCCCCCTTATGTACGCCACCCCCCCCTTATGTACTTATTGTATTTCGAACCAGAGGGGTAGGGTATGGAATGGTGACCAGGGCGAAACGCTTATTTTTGATGACTTTATTGATTTTTTCTGATTACCTTTCTATAAAGAAAATCGACCACGCTGAGGACGAGTCTGGCGGGAGAGATATTTGAAGCTTGGCTAAAAGACTGGGACAAGAAGCTAAAGCGAAATGGTAAAAGTGCTGTTGTTCTTAGACAATTTCTCAGGCCATTCAAAGATTCAACTGGAACAAATCACAGCTCTCGGTTTAAAAATTTTGGCTCTCTTCTCTGTTGATGCTGTCATCCTTCGCTCGGGCCTTAGGTATCTTCTCTCTTTTGTTCCTTTTTTAGCTCTCGGTTTAAATCCTTCGCTATGGCCTTAGGTATCTTCTCTCTTTTGTTCCTTTTTTTTCAGCTCTCGGTTTTCAGCGAGATGTATTTCGACATCCAATTCGACTCCCGAAACTCAAATTCGGTGAACTTTTTTCAACTTTAGACTTTTTTCTAAAGCTTGAATTAAGTTTTTATAATGGATAACATATTTTTCTTTGTCGAAAAATGTGTTCATCAATTCGAAGTTTTTGATTGTCGACTTTCGTATTTTGGGGCAAAACGGAAAATCGTTGTGCAAATCATGTATTTCGGCACTTATTCTAAATCGACCTCAAAAATACAACCTTTTCCGTTTTATTCAAATTGTCGACATAATTTTTAACTTGGTCGAATGTCATATTTTGGTCGAAATTTTCTTCAAATTTTAGTTCGTCATATGGTTAATTTTGTATCATTGCACAACCGTATAAACTATTCGCATCGAGGTATACTAAATATTGACTTCCTTTTTTAGGGTCAAAATTTTCCATATATTTGTTATTTGCCGTCGAATATCGTTTTATCGAGTTAACCATACCACCTCGGATACCTTTTCGATAAATAGGTACATATCATAAATTTTAATCGTTTCTAATTAAGTTTCGGTAATTTTTAGCATCGCATCATACGCTAATCCGGGTGAAGTATAATACCAACAGAGGTCGAGTTTATAGTTATTGAAGCAAGTTTTTCTAAAAGTTTCGAATACGTCGGCTAACATTAGTACGTCGTTTATCAAATAAATATATGTATAATCGCCCAAAGTTTACACCCGGTTTTTTCGAAAACTTTTTAAGCATACGAATAGTCGACTTCGGTACTTCTGTTAATAAGTTGATCAAAAAAGCTACTTTTTGGTGGCAATTTTTTTCATCATATTTTTTGAAAGAATCCATTTTCGTATGGATAAAGTATTCGTATGGATAAACGCTTTGCATTTCAAACTTCGAATAGATCGACATTTCCGTAAAATTGATTCGTTATTTCGAATTCGTCAAAAGATAGATTTTTGCTTAGGGCATCTAAACTTGATGTCACAAACGAAAAACTGTCTAAAAATCGAATTTGTACTTTGATTTCAAATTCGGATTTCGAAGTTTTTATAGCTAAAACTGGTATATTTTTAAAAATTACTGGCTAAAACTGATATGTCGGAAAAGTCGATGATTTCTTGATTCAGAGATTCCAAATATGTTCGGAATCATAACTTTCAAGGTCACGGAAAAATACCGGTATAAATCGAATCTTTTTTTCGCTTTTAAATTGCAGCGATTACATAGTGCGCGTCGAAATTCACCGGAAAAATGATCATGATCTCGAACTTTTTGATTTTTAATCGTATATTCTTCTCGACATTCTTCACAATTTCGACTTTTATCAAAAAATTTCTGTTGTTTAGGTGTAAGCTTTTTCATGTTCAGATCTTCGAGATTGATCAAATAATCGCAAATTTTGATAATATGGTCGTTAAAATGTCGACCTGCGTCATAAGTTATGACTCATAACCCCGGTAAATTTCGATATCAACGATTTTCCGTTAAATCGACAATAATTGCACAAAATGCTGACGCCATATGTTTACCGACTTTTTCGGTCCAAGATTTCAAAGAATCTGAACTTGCCGAATCAAACTTTTGATAATTGACTCAAAATCGGCATAAATTAAGTACAGAATTTTTTGAGTTTTTGAATATTTTTAAAGTAAACATAATCTTCTTTCGGTTCGTGATATACAACCGGATCGTTTTTTGAACAATCGATTATATTGATTATATAGATTATATGTTGGTCGTATGTCGACTTTACGGTATAATATCCGAAACATCTTCGGCATCTTTTTAAAAATTTTTCAAAAAAAAATTTTCATTTTTAATAAGTATAGAATTTGTTAAAATTTACGACGCTAAAAAGCGTAATGAATTAGTCAAATACAATTCAAGGCTTCGGAAAAAATTGAAAAACCGATTCGAGGAAAATGAAAACTTGAAAATTGAAAATTATGAGAATCGAGTCGAACTTTTTAAACCGATAATCGATTGGAATAGTAAATTGCAAAGTCAAATAGTTGAAAAATTAAGTAATATGAATTTGTCGACAAAAAATGTCGAAATCGATAAAAATTCGAACAGGTCGACCATAATAGAGTCATACTTTCAAGATTTCACAAATCGAAGTAATGCAGGTTATTCGATTAAATTCGACTCGAAAAATAACATTATTCGATCGGAAATAAGATTGTCGAAATTTAATGAGAAAACTTGAAAATCGATGAAAATTCATACCACTAGTGCCGGATTACTCGAACTTTCAATTAAAAAATCACCGAATTTTGCGCTTATATCAGAAAATGAAAAAACAATTTTACTTTGAAAATTTTGAACAATTCGGATGCAATTTTTTGAAATTTCGACCTCAATTCAAATAGGTATAATGCCGATTCGAGTAATAAATGGAAATTCATAAAAAGTGAATATTACAAGTTAGCTCGACCCCAGTAAAAAGTCAGTTAGATCCAAATACACTATCGGAAAATTTGAAAATCTCGATCGATTTATTCAAATCGGGTAATAAAAACGAGGGCGAAAAAATTTAAGTCTTTTAGACCAGTTATCAAAAAATGGTTCGATTTCAAACAAGATGCCGAGAGTATAAGTCGGAATATGGAATATACTAGTGAGTGTATTTACCTGTAGCATTTTTTATGAATCAAAAAAATCTGTAACATAGGTTTGTACGCATGAGCTGCGCTACAAGATGATGCTAAAATTTTGTTCACTTTTAATTCGACTTTTGATCACTGAAAGATAAAAAGCTTGCAAATTTTCAAAATGACCTCACAAGTTTTGGAGCTAAATTTTGACTTATTTAATATTATCCAGTTAAGTTTATATAGCATTCGAAAGAACAAGACCTGTGCTACAAAACGGCTGTACCGAGAAAGGTAAAAAATATTGGTAAAAGGCACATTGGTGAAAAAACTTTTTGGTAAAGCACTTTCCGTGGATAATTTCGGTCGGTAAATCTTTTTGGTCATAGAGTTCTTGTTTTCGCCCAGAGATCTTATTTCGACGCGGAATTTGGCTGTTTTGGTCACAGAGACACACCGTCTTCGGAGGGGCATAGACGTTTCCCCAAAATAAGTATACTAAAGAAGAATTTCACTGGGAGGTATAGATATAGAAACAGGAGACAGAAAATTTTTTCAATTTGCAATGTTTTATTAACCTTCATCAATTCCTCAAAATTTCTTTTTCTGCTTATCTTATCAATCTACCCAGGTAGTGGTACCCAGTTGGTTTTCCCAGATAGTGGTACCCAATGCTGGTACATAGATGCTGGTACCCAGATGATGATACCCAGGTGGTGGTAATCAGGTAGTGGATTACTGATATTGTTGCTGCTAGGGAGAAATAAACATTGTTTAGTATTAATTTTGGCTAAACTTGGGTGTTTTTAAGCTTTTTACTGGTTAACTATAGACCGCAGACCGCGTGGTCGACCGCACTGCCTTTTTCCAAAAAGACCGCGACCGCAACCGCATTTTCATTGTTGCTAAAAGACCGCGACCGCACTTTGGCAAATGCACAGCCCTACTTGCTGGGCACTTGGAATCTAAATATCATAGTGGGTTCCGAGACTTTGCACCCCCGGACATTTGACCCACGGGGCTGTTTGACCCGGCGTTTGACCTCCGGCTCTGTCTGACCTTCAACCGTTCGACCCTCGCGACCGTTGCATTACTCTCAGAAATCATTCAAAACATTGTATCTTTTAAAAATCATGCCTCAAACATAATTTGCAACACTAAAAAAGTAATTCCACAAGAAAACATTGAAGTGGTCAGCTAACTACTCCAACCAATTATAACTAAGCTGAGCCTAATAGACAGCAGCCAAAGTGCTCGCCCCTCTAAGAGTATTTTTTCTACAAGCTAATTTTTTCCATTTTCACCTATTTTACACCTTTTGCACCGACAATACTAAAGGTATTTGGCGCTTAGCTGGCAAAGACTAGCACATTCCTCATTGCAATAACTTGAGGTGAAAAAAATGAAGGAAAAGAACAAGGTAGGTTTAACGAAAAATACTCTTAGAAGGATGAGGGTACCTCGTCTTTTACGGCCAAAAAGCATAAATGCTGACGATGGAGGGAGGGGGTTTGAAAGAGCAAAAAGGCTAAACAAGGCCAAAAACTAAAAAAGGCTTAAAAAATTACATGGAGGGAGAGGGAGTCAGGATGTCTATAGCGCAGCCAGAATCCCGTGGGCACGTCGCTTCATGTAACCACCACTTCACGTGACTACTCAGGTACCACGCTCAGTACACTCAAGAAAAAATAACAATAAAATTAACTGCGGAAGTGTTGGTTCTCTGCTGGGCTTCGCGCTGGACTCATTCCGGGACAGGTTGGTCGCCGTCTAAAGAACCCTGTTTAGAA
>SADC01000759.1:0-25193 GCA_004194705.1 Ditylenchus dipsaci | reverse complement strand
AAACCAATATTGGTTGTTCGGTGAAGAATTTGCGTTCATTATCAATGTTAAAGCATTTGTGGAGTAATGAAATTTTTAACATTCACGTTTGTGACTTGACGCTGAATGCAATACTTTCATTTCGTCTATCCCACCTGATTTGACGATCTCCTCGCTCTTGTCATTCACGTATAGTAGCATCTGATATTCCTATGAAACCCCTTTGTTCGTGCTCAAAAAAGTGTATTACAAGGAAATCATGTTTCACGGAAAGCAATTAAAAGAAAGTTTCAAGACGTTGATGAGGATGAAGTCGATGACATCTAGAGGTTCATTAATCAGTAAGTGAAACCTGTGATATTTTCCCTGACATAGAGGTTATTTTCAGTGAAAATTATGCCTATCGTGTATACGCTGATTCAAACAAAATTCAGAACAAATTTAAGAATGATTTTTTTATGTATTATGTAAATTAGTTTTTTTTAAAACAGCAACAACTTAGAAACAAAAATTAGAGTGGATTCAAAATATTTTTTTATTTATTTCTTATAGAAAAAAATTTTTGTAAAAGGATTTGTAAAACATATTACAACATTTTAACAGATTTGACTCCTGTGATAATTAATTTTCCGCTTGCAAATAACAAGAAACTAGCTCCAAAGTGATCTTTGAAAATTTTACAACGCATACCAGGGGAATATTGAAGGGTCATAAACGCACTTTACAACGTTTTCTTTGTTACAACTGTAGTCATTGTTTTCCACACATAACTTTCTCGAAACTTGTGTAGAAATCTAGCTTGGACGACCTAACAACATTCCTCACTGTAAAAGACTCTGGTCGAAGATATTTTGTGATGTCTAATGCGTTTGCTGACCATACAACATACTTTAGTGGCTGTCTTTGACATTGTTTCATTGTTTTGCCAGCATGTGTAAGCACAATTTTTCCTGACTTGAAATTAAAGCAGTTGACGAGAATTCCTGTTTAATTCTCATTATGATTGCGTGGAACTTTTTAGGATTGTATTCCATTCAAACCATTCTAGAAAGTTGGATATACTCCGCAGTTGTGAAATGTTTGGCAAAGAAAATGTCACCACATGTTTTGCACGATAACCTTGTTCATACCTATATATAAATCTATTTATTCGAAGAAGTTAAATAAACATAAAATCAAGGGTTTAGTCGAAATGAACAGACACAACTTTAAAAGGATAAAAAGACTTATGGTTACGCCCTCCGTTTACAATAATACATGGCAAATAAGGAAAACGAAGTTCAACGTTATGTCTGACGTAAAAAACTGTCCAACAGTAATCCTAGATGCCCGTTAAGGCTGGAAGATATGAGCGTAATGGCAAGAAACATCAGGCATTTGATATCAAATTTTGACGGAGATGATTTGTTTTTAAGCGAACAAAGGACATTGAGTTGATGAGCTTGCGGCGGTCGGTGAGATTCGAGAAAAAGAACTTGTAAGTCCCGGATTGTGCAGTCGTTATTGATCTGACGCAAATAGTCAAGAAGAGGCATTGGCTCACGCGGTTACTGTCTTTTCACAGCAGGCGCTAGAGTGGTGCTGATTTTTCTTCGCCCTCTTTTTTGCTGTTAAAAAATATATGAAATTTAATTTACTATTTTTAAAATTACTTTATTCGAACTTGCTCTATCGTTTTCTCGTCGTCTATCACCAGAAGTGTTGTCGGTCACGTCATCCTCAATCTAAAACTGATCACTACTAAAACTTATAACTGGTTATTCGAACATAAACTAA
The DNA here is from genome assembly GCA_004194705.1 of Ditylenchus dipsaci. Taxonomy (NCBI): domain Eukaryota; kingdom Metazoa; phylum Nematoda; class Chromadorea; order Rhabditida; family Anguinidae; genus Ditylenchus; species Ditylenchus dipsaci. The sequence continues at coordinate 23,438 of SADC01000759.1, read as the reverse complement.
CAATTTGAGGTTCTTCTTCATCTGCAAAGAGCCAAGTCGGTGGGTCCAGAACAAAGTCCATTGTGATTTTAGAGAGTGCGAAACTCTGAAGACCTGATTATATATATATATCAACTAATATTTTGCACAATCGCAATAATGTCTAATACAAAAAATGATTATTATCATCCCACGTTCAAGCACCCCTTCACAATGGTTATATCTGGATGCACAGTAGTGGTAAAACAAACTGGATCATGCGGTTTTTGCAAAACTTAGATTTCATGATCGAAAGTCAGAAACCTATAAAAACTGTATTTTATTCTACGGGGAGCTGAATAACAATATTATTCATTTGCCTCAGCTGAGCGATGATGAAACTAAGTTTTAATACACACGGAAACCCCACTGAACAGCAAATACAAGATTTGGCTTCAGCTGTCAAGGTCAAATGCTTGTAGTTCTAGATGATTTAATGGTTACACTCAAAGGCACTTTTTTAGATACGCTTTTTTCACGTAGTAGTCACAACTGGGGGTGAGCTGTTGTCTAGTGACACAGCATTTATTCAATAGAGAAATAAAAGTAGCGCGTAACAATAGTCACTATATTTATTGTTAAAGAACCCCGCTGGGGAATTGCAAGCAAAAAACGCTTTCGTCACAACTTTTCCTCAAAGATCGAAGTATTTTCTTGAAGCCCTGAAAGATGCGACCAGCCATAAATTCAGTTATCTGTTAATAGATATGCACCCTGACACGGACGACAATCTGCGTTGAAAACACATATATACCCGGAAGAGACAACAATAGTATACGCCCCAAATAATTAAATGTCAAAATATCTGCTAAATAGGACCTCTTGCTCAAAAACACGCTTATTTCATTCTAACTTTGGCAAAAGCTAAAATTCAAAACAAAAGTGCTACAAACTTTTCAGACAGCAAAAGCTGAAGAGCTGCTCACCGTAGTTGAAATTTGTCTGAACATTTTGAAAAACCGAATTCTTTTAACAGAAAAAACAAAAGAAAAACTTTTAAAAGAAGCAGATAACATCAGAAAAATAAGTCGATTAAGGGCGGAAAAAATCTGCACGCAAGGTTTTTCTGCAAGACGGTAACGGACTTCCTATTGCAGCATCAATTGCTACTAGTGTAATAATTCCTATTTTAACAGATTACCTCTCAAAACATTTTTTCAGCAATGAGATACGCAAAGAGACTGGTGTTAGTGCCTGAAGATATTTACAAAAATTGCTCAACAAAGAAAGACCGGATAGCATAAAACGAACAATAACAACGATGAAATTTCTGCTACCCAGAAAAATATACAAAGTATTTTCTCGGACAAAAATTAAATGTGAATGCTAAGGAAATGCGTTACAATCAAGAATTCAGAAGATTAGCAAAGTATGTGAAAGATAAAAGCGAGCGCCCTGTCAAAGTATTGAACATAGGTCCCGTGCAACCTCCTCTAATGTAACATACAAAACTTATTATCCGAAGGCTAACGAGGCTTCATCGTATGAAAGCGAAGGTGACGAGTACGAGGATTCTTTTAATGAACCTGTAACGAAATTTGATGAAATCGTAAAATACATTACTGAAAATAAAGAAAAACTTTTCGTTAATGCAGACATGGAAATTATTGATCCTGTAAAAAATAAGGCCATGAAAAACAGTGACGTTAGAAAAACAGTAGAATATTTTCTTAAAAGTCCAAACACGCGACAAGTTGCAAAAACCTACTTGAGAGACATTGCCCCGTCTGGCTCAAAAGCGTTTAGAGAAAACGCAGAAAAGGGTCTTTTTCTTGCAAAAAATGTTTTTCAACTTCACACTGGTGGAGGAGTGACGAAAATGCATAAAAAGATAAAAAACGTTTTTGATGTAAAAAAAAATTCAAACCGACACTATGGTAAAAAAAATACCACCCTGCTTTCTAAACTTTATTACGATCCAAGGTCATCTTCTTCATTCACAATGTCGAACCTCTGCTAATGGAAACGTTAAAAAAGAACGACTTGGTGACGAGACTGGATGTACAAAAATTTCTGATCAGACAGCCAACATATACTTTACACAGAAAAGCTACCCAAAACGGCTACCCCACTGGCATCTGTTTTAATACAGATTGGCAATCTGATCTTTGCGTTATGGCAGATGTTAAAAGGTATAACAAAAACTACGTTTATATTTAGTGTGTATAGACGTTCTAAGTCGTAAGATATATGCACGTCCTCTAAAAACAAAAACTAGTAAAGAAGTTATAAGCGCCTTTGAAGATATTTTTAAAGAAGCAAAAATATCCCCATGGGTTTTATACACAGACTCAGGAAAAGAATTTCGCTCGTGAAGTTCAAAATTTTTACACTCAAAAGGAATCCAACATTACATCCTTTTAACGTCACCTTTATTCCACGCTGGAATGGTTGAGAATGCTAATCGTAGAATAAAAGAACGGTTGTATCGTTATTTTACTTCGAGCGGTACGTATAAGTGGATTGACGTTATATATATTGACGTTATAAAGATTATATCAGCAATAAATAATTCCCACACACGAAAACTGAAAATGTCCCTCTAGAAGTAACATCTGATAACGCTGAAAAAATAAACGACATGCTTGGAAAAATTCAAGGTTTTTCGAGCATACGGTCCCGAAATTCAGTGTTGGAGATCGTGTGAGAATAGAAAATCGAAAGCATATTTTCCAAAAAGGTTATTTGGCCAACTTTACAAATGAAATTTTCACAATTTCGAAAGTGCGAGAAACGATACCTGAAACTTTTCGAATAAAAGGTGACGACAATCGAGATATAAATGGTTGGTTTTATAAGCAAGAGTTAAGTAAGTTTGATGAGGCGAGACTGAGTGAGCATAAGATTGACAAAATTGTGAAGACCAAAAAACAGGGTGGAGAAACATTTCATCTTGTGAAATGGACGGGGCAGAACAAAAAATACAATAGCTGGATAAATGCTAAGAATATATTAAGCTGAAAACAAAACTTGTGATTATGACCATGTCTTCGTTTCACGTTATATTACCTTCTAACACTTTTGTGGAAGGAAACAAACAAATTCTTTTAAAATAAGACTGGCAAAAATTGCAATTTTACTCTAATTGGACTGTTGCCCTAAGTGTAATTGTGTACCCCCACTCATGGAAATCACTAGGGTCAAGTGAAGACCAGTTTTTCGAAGTACATTGGGGGAATGGACTTAAACGAAATGGAGCATACCTGCAGCTAAGCTTAGCACTCCCCAGCAACTCCAAGAAAGCTTAATGCCTCCCTTGAAATAGGTGCTGATGAAGTAGTAACAAAACTGCAAAGCGAGCAAACAGGTGTAATTATAGCACAAGAAAAAGACGAACAGTCTCTAAAAAAGATACTATTAAATTCTGAAGATAACGCTAAGACCAAAGGGTTAAATACCGTATTCTCTCTAATAGAGGGGTCGACCCGTCTATTTTTCAACATCCAAAAATATTTTTGACTTCATATTAAAATGCAATAAAACATGGTTACCCCCTAGTTTTGGTCTCGTAGGGGACCCGTCTATTAGAGAGGACCCTTCAAATAGAGAGGACCCGTCTATTAGAGAGAATACGGTAATATAGCTAATAACGAAATCACGGGGGACGCAGCATGGATACCGGTTTTTTAAAACGTATTTAAATTTATGAAAATTTCATATATGCCTGATGATCAGAGATTTCACATAAAAATAGATGGAAAAATTGTGAAAAAAGTTGAAATGTCAAATCAGTTAGCTTATATTTTAGGGTTTTCGGATACTTCCTTTTTGAGAGCCAAAGCGCCAAATATGCCCCGACATGCAGGGGGGTTGTCGTCCCTGTACGTGTATTCTCCAGGGCTTATAGAACCTGTGTTGATAGGAGACGTCTTGTCCCCATTATTGCGAATTGTAAACATAAAAGGACACCCTAATCAAATGATTGAGGACATTTACACAAACCCACAGTACCACAAACTTCTCGTGAAAGAAATTTCCGAAATAGCGATTGATATTAAAACACCGACGGGTCGTTTTGTCCCGTTTGAGTACGGAATTTGTACATTAACATTACATTTCCAAAAAGTACCATATTTTTAAATGAATACACTGGAAATTAATAACCTCTTGACGCGTAACAGCGATACGAAAAAGTTTTACTTGGGCTGTTTTCCAAGCGATAAGATACCTAGTTTTTCGAGATATCCTTACTACATTGCCGTAAACACTGACCCGTCTTATAAAAAGGTGAACACTGGGTGGGTATAAACGTTACATCTCCACATTGCGTCGAATACTATGACTCATTTGGTGTATGGCCTGTTAAAAGTGGGTTTATTCAAAAAATTTTAGATACATTTCAGACTGTAAAATATAACAATTCAATGACACAATCCATTACTTCTAATAATTGTGGTAAACATGTTATTTATTTTATTTTAAAACGCTGTAAAGGCATAAGCTTTGACAACATAGTAGCTGGATTAAAAAATAAGCCAAAACCTGACAGAGTTGTTGATTCATTCGTCCAAACAATGTTTTTTTGGCAAAAAGTATATAAAAATAACATAGCGGTGTTTTATGTGTCGAAATGCATATAACATTTAATCCTGACACCATCGACTGGAATATTTACACACAAAACGTGCAATGGGTGACGGTTTCTTGCAAACTGGAGGTTATACGTCTTTTCGGGGATGCCATACCAGAGAGGGGGTGGTATTGGATCGGTATTTAAAAGTTCATGCGCTTTTTATTGCCTCTAGGGAAGCGAGCAGGAATAGCGATTGGTAGACAAGGACTAGAAACTGGTAACAAATATTATCGAGCATTTTAGAAGGTAAAAGTCCTAAAGATTCAATAATTGAGGAAGGTAAAGAGGGGATAAAATCATTACTATCAAAAGCAGCGAAAAACGTGGGTAAGCAAAAAGGCGGTGGTATAAACTCTTTTAAACGCCGAAAAACTATAAAAAGCAAACAGGGATTGACTTCTCATAAACAATTACGATCTATTGTAGGTCCACCGTCTTTACCTCTTTTTACTAACAAAAAAACCTCTAAGCCTTCTAAACGTACTCGAAAGGATTCGCTGGGGATATTTTAAAATGAGTTGCTCTCATTGCATAGATGACGAAAGTCAACCCTCTTTTAACAGCGCTCTTGACATTTTTTCTGTCGCACCTAGTAATGTTTCTATTACACGATCTTTTTTTAGAGAAATTTTACCGCTCAACACTGTAGGACAAGATTCCCCTTATCTTTTCAGACTTTTCAATGATAACTTGTGGGCTGATTTATCAAGAGTGTACATGAATCTAACGGCGTCGATTCAAAAGGAAGATCCGACGATTTTGGGGAAATGGAACGATATCACAGGGGATGATGATCTGATAGGAGGTATTCAAGGTCTAGGTCAAACCTTCATTCAACAGCTAAAAGTTTCTGTAGGAAATACAGAATGTTACGATAGTGGGAATTTGTTTGCCTTTAAGCAATATATTACGAATGAGCTTTCATTCCCCTTAATGTTAAACAAAACTTTTTATCTTCTATAGGTTATTACCCTACAATAAAGCAAAACAGCGCATCGGATTCTGGATTCTTGTCTCGGTGTAAAATTTTCAAAAATGGTAAAAAATGCGAGTTTTTTTCAAGGTTGGATTTTGATTTAGGTAATCAAGAAAATTATTTGCTCAACCAAATCGATGTGTTATTTACAATCTATAGAGGAAAAGACAATTTCTTGCTTCATAATTTAAAGCCCGTTGATCCAAAGCATTCCATGGGGAATTTCCGCTTATACGTACATAGTATCAAGCTGTACGTAAAAATGATTGAAGTGCAGCCTTCTCTTAATCTTTCAGTTTACAAGGCACTAGAAACGCAAAGCGCAAAATATAATTGTATGAAAACTCAGATAAAATCCTGTTATTTATCAGCAGGGAGAACGGAAATAGAGCATAATCTTTTTCAACAATACCCCGCCGATTAACAGTAGCTATGGTGTCAAATGCTGCTTTTAATGGGGATTTGAAACTCTCTCCTTTCAAATTTGAGCCTTTTAACATTCGTTCAATTAGTGTACAAGCAGGAGGGATGAGCTACCCGTCGTCCCTTACAACTTCAGTTTTCCTAGCGGGACAGGTACTGGAACAGGGAATATGAGAGCTTACGTGGACATGTATGAATCTTTAGGGGCGGCTAACAATTCGGAAAGATCGTGCGACATAAGCTGGGAACAATTTGTTAGCTGTTTTTCGTTTTTTATTATACCTCTTACAAGCACTCTAGATGATTCTTGCGGATTCGAATTAGTGCGCTCAGGCACCACTAGCATAAGACTGGAATTTAATTCCCCTATTCCTGCAGGGGGTGTCGAATTAATTGTTCTAGCTGAGTTCGATCAATTACTTCAGATAGATTTTAACAGGCGTGTGATATCGGACAACTCTGCTTAAAAATTATATAAAGAAATCTTTTAATAGCTTTTCTCAAAATGTATTTTTTTTCAAACGCCTCTTATCCTCATAATGCTACCCTTATTGACGGGGATTATATTAGAGATTTAGACCGTAGTTTTGTAAATGTCAACGTCGTGAGCCTAATTTTGATTCTTCCTGCTTTGTTCTCATTTTTATTTCTTATAATACAATGCTTACGCGAAAAAGGTATGATTTCCCCTGAATCAGCTGACACTTTAACAGACAAAATATTCAGAACAATGATAACATCTAGAAGTCGACAACACACAGTTGATAAAATATAAACTTAAAAAAATTCATTTACAGGAGGAACTGGAAGCTGTTTGTTTGTCCCAACAAAATAGGCAATCTATTTTTTAGACAAGGGCTACTAAAGAGAAAATGGCTGCTAGCCATCAGACGGCCCCACTTTTGCAGCAAAGAGGCAGTCTTTTTGTGCGAAAAGATAAAGTCTTTTTTGGTATACTGTAAAAGTGGGGCCTCTTCTCTCTAGTGTTTATTAGCACTTTTACAGCACTCTAACACCCCGAAGGAGGGGCAGGGGGCTTCAGAGCTAGAGATGCGCGCACTCACTTATCTTAGACATGAATCCGAGCAAGACTCATGATCAAAAATGCATAAAGAGGCTGTTTTAGCCAAGCTCCAGTGAGTCACTGTAGCTTGGCTAAAACAGCCTCTTTATGCATTTTCGATCATGAGTCTTGCTCGGATTCATGTCTAAGATAAGTGAGTGCGCGCATCTCTAACTCTCAAGCCCTCTCAAGCCTCCTTTGGAGGCGCAGGGTGCTTGAGAGGGCTTGGTGTTGAGATGCGCACACCCACATACCTTAGACACAAATCACTAATCACACGCATGAAAAACATACATACCAGAGTTTATTTATGCGGTAGGCCCCAGTTAACAAAACTATGTTGGAATCCAATCAAAGCAATAAGTCATGACCTTGTAAAAGTTTAATTAAAAAAACTTTCCTGCAATAAGATCGTTTGTATTTAATTTACTTCTAGTGAAATATGAATTAGCTCGAATAGTTTTTGTAGAGCAAGCTTTTTGATTTCTTATGGACTCGCTTCATTTCACATATATTCATTCATTCCCCTCTTTTCTCAGCAGCAAAACAAATAAAAGAAACAAAAAGTGTGTGTGTGTGTCTCTCTTCTCTGGGCACTGCGCTGTCATTTATAGTCGGATATTTAAGTAAAATTTATTGACGTTTCTCAATAAAACCTTTGAAAAGACACATTTCAAAGTGTGCACCAATAGCGCAGTTAATAAGAGCGCGATTCCGTTACCATCATGTTGTGAGTTCGACTCTCAACATGTGCACCTATCTTTTTAGGAAAGAAGACAGTTCGAAATGATTTCTTCTGAAATTTTTTGTGCTTTTTAAACGGTAAAAGAACAGTTCGTGGCACTTTATTGTGAAATTTTTTGTACTTTTTAATAAAAGTACTCTTTTAGGCTAAAATTTTTTATTCTTGATATATATTTTTATGAAAATAGAGGGAAAATTTTAATGTGTTAACGTTTCGCAGATTTTCTGCATATTTAACGTTTCGAGATTTTTATTAAATTTGTCCTAACATACGCTAGGCCTACCCTGAGCCTAATTCTAAGCTTTCTGTCACGAAATATGATATGAAATCCAAAAAGCGAATCAGAATATAAAATTGAAAAAAACGTATGAAGGACGAATTTAAAAAAATCTTGAAATGTTAGCGGAACTTGTTTACTTCGGGGGAAAAGGGATTTGGGGTTAGGGATGGTTCCCTACTACAAAAGCACTTTTATTTTCAACGTAATTCACTATGTAGATACCTGAAAAAGGCACACATTTTGATACAGACATTTACCTTCACCCTAATATACGCTGACCTAAGGCTTGAACAAAAAAGCTGAATGTACATTTTTGTTGTAAATGTATTATTTTTTGCCAAAGTACCTAAGATACCCTATAGATTTCTGAATAATATTAAAAACATTCTCAAAAATATTTTCTAACCTACAAAATTAATAAAAAGATAAGTACGCTTGCCAACTGGAATTACAAAAACAACAGGTGGATCAGGCCAATCTTGGAGTGCCGACTCTAACAGCAGAAGTACAAAAAAATTGAATATTGTATGGCATACAAGTACAGTCAACCCCGATTTAACGTCACCCTCGGTTTAAAGTCACTCGAAAATGGACCAATTTGATCGGTTTTGACTAAAATTCAGTCAAATTAGACTCTCGATATAAAGTCACCTTAGGACCGGTCCATGAAGGGACGTTAAATCGAAGGTTGACTTTACTGAACATTCTTATTACACGTGAGCAGCACTTTTCAACTCTCCAACAACCAGTTAATAGCTTTCACTAAGCTAATCTTTTCTTTATTTCTTGTGTATCTTTTTATTTTTTATTTTCTCGCGAATTTAGATAAAATTTAAAGAAAGAATTTTTTTCATGAATTTGACGAATCTATGCCATGCATGAATGCAACATTCTGCTCAGCTTTGAAGCTCTATCTAAATCTGCTTTAAAAAATTGAAATATGAGCACAGAAAAAATTTATACCTGAATAACTCCAAAAATTTATATTTCAAAAATAATAACTTTTACTATTTTTAAGTTTTTAGTCCTTAAGCAGCATGAATTTATTCGACATGTTATTTACGCAAATTAACAGAATTTAACAGAATTTTGAAATAATCAAGCTTGACTGAGAAACCGCCTGCCAAAGGTCTGCAAAAAATATAAAAAATCTTTGACAGTCATGCCTCCCTCAATGTATTTATAGACAATTTCGTTTTTGGCCGAATTCACAAAATAAATGGCTGGAACTGAAATTCTGAGCTAAACTAAACATATTATTTGTTGAATTATCATATAGTTGAGGCAAGTCACCTCCTGGCATTTCCGAACAGCTTTGACCTCAGCTTTGGTGCGGCTTTTATTAAGACTTTTGTCAAGGGCAGAACTTAAAAGAGAAGTTTTGTAATTCTGTACTTGGGTCGGACCCCTCAGAATATGTGAAATTAAGTGTTTAAGCTCAAACGAAAGCCTACGATGTGCCGAGTACGATAGCACCAAATTCAGCCACTTTTTATCGGTAATTCGCGAGCTGCAACCTCCAAAAGTTTGGTACTCAGAAAAACCAGCACTTTGTTTTAAAATTATTCATACTTAGTTAAAATTTTATGACGTAGAGTCGTTTAAAAGCTTATCTGGCGCAGAATGAGTTGTTCTTTTTAATAAGCACAAGCATTCTGACACCGAATTTGTAATAAGCGTATTTAATAAGCATATTTTAAATTCTTTTCAGGACAATAAACTTCTAAACAATTTAATAATTGGTAATTTAACTATTTATTGTACTGAAAGGAATTTAAAATAGGACGTTTAAAGTGCACTGCTAAGAGCAGATTTACATGCGAATTGGGCACGCTTATTAAAAAGAACAACTCATTCTGCGCCAGATAAGCTTTTAAACGACTCTACGTCATCAAATTTTAACTGAGTACAACTCATTTTAAACAAAGTGCTGGTTTTTCTGAGTACCAATCTTTTTGGAGGTTGCAGCTCGGCGAATTACCAATAAAGAGTGGCTGAATTCGGTGCTATCGTACACGACACATCTTAGGCTTTCGTTGAGCCCAAACACTCAATTTCACATATTCTGTGGGGTCGAGGTGGTATTGATAAAAAGGACAAAATTACAAAGCTTCTCTTTTAAATAGTATCAGGTTATTCAGCAAGTTCGCAGACTAACCCTTACATATTTTTTGGAAAAAAAATTCTTTGCAAAACTATTGAAACTGGCAATTCTAGGTCAAAATTGCACGCTCAGCACGAATCTGTGCTCATAATCGGCGTAAAGATAAAAAAGTTGACAAAACGATGCCGCATTTTGCCGCATCCTCCATACTCTCCGGATTTGGCTCCTTCGGACTTTCATCTCTTTTGCTCGTTGCAAAACTTTCTCAATGGAAAAGAATATCAAACAGAAGATGCCATATCAACAGATTTACAAGTGTTCTTTGATTCCAAACCGATTAGATTCTTTGTTAAGGGTATTGCGAAGCTGCCTGAAAGGTGGCAAAATGTTGTTAATTTTGATGGTGATTATTTCAATGAATATTTTTTTTGTCATTATTTCCTATTTTCTAAGCACAGATTCGTGCTCAGCGTGCAATTTTGACCTAGAATTGCCAGTTTCAATAGTTAATTTCAAATAATTTCAAATAATAATAATTTCAAAGAATTTTTTTTCCAAAAATATGTAAGGGTTAGTCTGCGAACTTACTGAACAACCTGATAAATTGTTTAGTCAGGCGTTTTAGACAGATTTTAATTATTATTTGACAGTTTACTACTCCTTTTGTAGCTAAGAAAATCAGCTACAGTTGATGCTCTCTATAAGATATTATAGAGAGCGCGGGTCTTACTGGCAGAACTATTGTCGATTGCAAAAATCGGTAAAATCGGAACCGTTGCGATATTTTTGACGAGACTGACGAGTCAGTCTCGTCAGACTCTCGTCAGAATCTTAAAAATGGTCATAAAATTTTTATAAAAAACACAATGCCACAAAAAGTTTTTTTTGAATGAAAAACTCACGAACTATCCGGATGACTCAATATTTTAGGTTGACTTTCGTTTAATTGTCAACAAGCTGAATTTTGAAATGCTGAAACGAAAGTCAGCCAATATTTTATTCTGCTACCAAAATTTAAATTCTGCTGCCAAATTAAATTTTCAGCCAGATTTTGAAATTCCGCTAAAAATTTTGGCAGCGGAATATGAAATTTTAGGTTCCGACAGCAGATTCAAATATTAGTCCTTGCAAATTACCACCAAATTACTTATTTACCTGACCAAATCGTAAACCCAGTATTTTTCCATTGGTGGGTGAAAATAGTTTGAGCAATTTTTATATAATTTTCTCGGTTAGCAAATATAGTTCACTTAAAAAATTACCAATTTCATCAATTTTAGGCGGTTCGACAACCGCAATATCCTGAGCATCTTGATCTTCTGACGAACTGCAATAAGAGATGATAATATTTGGTAGTGGGGTAGGATCTATCGACCGAAGCTCGACTTTTTTGCAGCCGAAATTCGGGTTTTTCCAACCAAAACCGGATACAGCAAAATTCCGGTTAAAACCGAAAAATGGTTTTAGGTCGATTAACCGAGCAAATCCTACAATATTCGGGGAAAAAACCTTTTGTTAGTATCAGTCTGTTTTGGCTCTTCGTCGCTCTCCTCTTCTTCACTTGTGGAGTAAGTGGGTGGCAGGTCCATTGGTTTCAAACGCTGCAGTCTAGCCTCCTCCTCCATTCTGTCCATGTACTGTTGCTGGCGTTGGATGAGCGGCCAGTGCTTCGGCACAAGTCAATTTGCACGGCCGACCATAGTTGACTGAGTTGGCAGCGATGAGGAATGGAAGTAGTCGGTACTCCGCTGCCTTTAACAAATTTGTGGTTTATAATAACTCTTCGAAAGTACTTAACTCTAATGAAAATTTAGGAGTCGGTCTTAGCATTTTTACAACAACAGGGTATATTGGTAAGTTTTTTTTCTTAGAGAGAACTCTGAGAAAAAGATAAAATCACTTTACAAAACTATTAAATGTTTAAAACTCACAAGAGCTACCAGACCTTATACGCTTTGACATCCTATTCCTAGGATTCCTATCTCCAATTCATTATAAACAACCATGATTTTTGTGCACAGCCGCATGTCCAAAATTTGAATTGGAGTGTGAAAATTTAAAAACCGTTATAACCCAGGGCTGCCATTTGAGTTGACTAATCAAAAAAGGTTTAGACACCAGGTGCCCAAATGCGAAAAAAATCGGTCCGATTTTAGGACCGATTTATAGGTTCGAAAATCGGATCGATTTTCAAATTTCTATTTTTTGCATTTTCGGAGGTTTTCAATTTGGCATTGTATTTAGGACATGATTTTACTATTTTTGATATTTTCAAAAAAATCGGCCGGAAAATCGCTCTGATTAAAAAATTGGACCATTTGGCATTTAGGCACAGGAGTTCTTGAAAATCTGATTTTTTAAAGATTTGTTTTTAGATACCAGGAATTCTCAAAAATCTGATTTGTATTCCCAAAATTATATTTTTAAAGATTTTTCTGATTTTGGAAAAGTTGAGTTGGGAGCAAAATATTTTTTGTTTGCATCTAAAATTATCAAAATTTTGAACCATCTACCAGACGAGCCCAACGTTGCTTGACATTGCTAGATCGGACGACTTAGACGACTTTCACTAAACTATATCTATCTGCTAGACAATGTATAATTCCTGCACCGCTGACACTCATTTGGGCTCTCTCATATGTTTTTTTTTCATAATTTATAATCCACCTCATTTGGCCCCATATATAAAGAATGACGGACTGCCCTGGCTCTGTTGCTCGTGAGTCGAAGAAGAAGAATTGTTCACCGGTTGCAGTCTTCTCGAATTCATCCGAAAGCTCCATCACAGCCAGTGCTTTGTCCACTTCGGCAGCTCCCTTCGTCTTGCGCTTGTTGGTCACGATTCGCTTGATGTTAAAGTCAGCCGGAAGTGATTCGATAACTGCCTGCGATGCCCTGTCTTTGCGTTCGTCAGAATTGATTGAGAGCTGGCCGCCAAATTTTTTATTGCATCCTTCCTGACCTTCGTGAGCCGCGTCCGAGTCTAAACAAAAGTTTTAATAAAAAGATTAAATCAAAAACTACTTCGATTGTCGCTGGACTCCCTCCGTGTAGATCATGAGGTCTTGTTTCCTTTAGCACCAGAGATCCAAATGCAGATTGAGCTCGAGCATGGCATCCTTCCATTGAGCATCGCCAGTATTGAGTGAGCTTGTTTGCGCAGACGTAGTCCTTTCTCATCGGATAGTTTCCACACACTGCTATCACTTTGCCTTTTTCCGACTTGATTTCTGCCATTTTCTGCCTGCAAGTAAAAGAAATGAATAACAAAAACGGTCATCGAAATTTCCGATAAAAAATTTCCACTGTCGCACCGCACAAAAAACACTGCAGCAAAAATAATTTGAAAAGCATTTTTATATTTCCGCTGAATTTGCTCCGCTGAATTTGTTCCGCTGAATTAGTTCCGCTAAATTAGTTCCGCTGAATTTGCTCCGCTCAATTAGTCTCCGCTGAATTTGTTCCGCTGAATTTACCTATGACCCAATTAAACGAGCGACGAGAAGAAAAACAGGCAACTAGCACAAACAGTTAATAACAGGCTGTATTCATCACGATCGACAAAACAGGCCATCAGCAGAAAAACAAGCCTATTTGCTACAAGAATATTCACAAGAAAAAATGATGCACGAGCGTGGCATTAATCTTGAGGGTTGCGAATTGCAAAATCATTAGAAAAATTTTCCAGGAAACGGTTTCAAGTGTTTCAAGAAACGGTTTCATGTGTCCAAGGTGGTTTCAATGGTTTCAAGGAAACCCTTGAAACCGTCTACTGGAAACCGGTTTCATGCAACGGTTTCACGAGTATAAAAAGTGCCATTGTGTTTGAGGCCTAAAATCGATAATAGTAAATACCCATCCTGAATGGGTATCCACCTCAAGAATTTGAATCTTTATGGCTCATTTATAAACGTTGTCGTCGTCGTTGCCGTTGGAATATTTTTTTATAAAACCCTTTTTTTCGCCAACGACGACGACAACGACAACGACGACCTATTTATAAAAAATCCAACGACAACGCCAACGACAACGATGACGTCAAGGACAACGAAATTTTTCATTCAAAATTGGACAAATTTCGCATACTCAGACGAGGTTTTAAGGGAAAACGTGTGGAGAATATAGTCAATCCTTAAATTCTGACTTAAAATGCAAAATTTGTCTAATTTGGAAGAAAATTTTCGTTGTAGTTGGCGTTGTCGTTGGATTTTTTATAAATAGGTCGTTGGCGTAAAATTGCCTTTATAAAACATTTTTTTCCAACGACAACGACGATGACAACGACAACGTTTATAAATGAGCCATTAGGTAAAATTTCCTGAACAACAACGAACAACTTTGGCCAGATAGTGCGATCCGAAAAAAATTTTCTGGTGGGAGGCCACATTGATAAGTTCAGACCCGATTTTAATCTTTACAAGTCTGTCTAGGCATCTACCGTATTTCCTCTAATAAGGCCCCCCCTTGCGTTCAAAATCGTGTTCTTGGCATTGTGATTTTGACCCAATTTTTTAAGACTTCTCTCAGACAAGTTAGCACCCATCTTGTTGCCAGTGAGATGAGCTACAATATGAGTGGTAACTTGCATAACATAACTCTTCAAAAAGGGGCCAAAACAGAGTGCCACAAACATTTTTTTGAATTTAGGGGGGGGCATATTAGAGGAAATACGGTATATTTAATAAAGATATCACAATTTGTTTGCGTATCCAAAATAATTCCCCAAAATTTGAGATCGACCACCTTGGAGTGGGTATGTACCCAGATTATTAAGATTCTAGTTAGTTAAAACATTATTTTAAGCTTGACAAACCGTGTTCAGGACACGTTTCTGGATAGCGAACCATGGTTTGGATTATTTTCAGCTAAATCCGAAATTTCGGATCGTGTAAGTGAATATTTATTTGGGGAGGTGCCATGTGGTTTGGGTTCCCCTACTCTACTTTCAGGGTTCTCCTACCTACTCCCGTTTAGAGCAGGTACTAGGTTTCTCTTTTACCCAAACCAAGGCTTAATGGTCTTATAAAAACTAGCTTACCGTAAATACTCTATTAAACGGCCTCCCTCTAATAAACGGCCCCCTTGAGGACCTATATATCAGCCTAGAAAAAGAAATTTGCAAATCTGTTTTTCGTGTTTTCTTAGTTAGCACGAGCTTACCTGATTCCACTTTTAAAATTTTGGTTGAGCACGCAAAAATCTCAAAATCGACCCAAATTTTTTCCGACTTTTTTAGGGTTGAAAAATAAACGGCCCGGGCCGTTTAATAGAGTATTTACGGTAAGCCTGTTATCCAAGAAAAAATAATGTCTGCAACCACCAGGATTTGAACCTGTAACCTCGAAAATTTGGAGCGGAATTTAACACTATTAAATTCATCACCGCTTGACCAAATAACCAAACGGCCTGAGGACCTCATGACTGGGAACCAATTGACCTAATGTCAGCTTTTTAGTCCTTAATTATTTTGATTTCCACTGAAAACTGATCGGCGATGTTTCGGCCGCGGCGATGTTTTGTCCGTGGCCGTCCTGAAGGAGCCATAAAGGAAAGAAATTTTCTAAACAGTAAAAACTATTCGAAATTAGCTAATACATGACGCACAATCTAAGCGATTCTAAATTTATGAGAGATGCTTAATATTTGAACTTGTAAAAAACATAGGAGCTTGCTCTTTCAGGGCAGAAAACGATCAACTTTCTCAAAGTTTACATACGATGAGCCCTCGATAAACTGACAGCCCTAAGCATAGACTTTAAGTTGATTTCTCGGTTTGCTGGTTCATCAATGGTTGACTGCATACATTTTTTAAACAGTTTAACCTTCCGAATAAAACAATTTTACCTGAGTAATAACTTTAATGAACTTGGAAGTGTTGAATTCATCGGTGCTGCAGGTTTCAAAGGTGCTTATCTTTTTGTCTGTGGGACCAAAAGATTTGCTAGTGTAATAGACAAAACCACTAGTTTGATTTGCTGTTTGTCAAGCGTGCTAACTGGTGCAGCTTGCAAGTAATGTCCCAAATATGCTGCATTCACACACTTGCCTAGGTGAAACACAAACCTCGAACAGCTCCACAACACTTAATAAGTGTGGGAGTTAAAAGGCAGAAGTACTCTATTAGCATGAATGTTCAAAGTGATAGATCTGCATTTAGCTGCAGCTGGCCGGCAGTCAGAAGGCACAAACATAATGTTAAATATCTGCTGTGCCAGTTCAGTGTCTAAAATACTGCACTATTAAAAAAAGTCCTATACTTACCTAAAATCTGAATTGGTTGAAGTGGTTAATTAAAGTGAATCTAAATGAGCTGATCTTTTAAAATTTGACCTTGGTGGATTTATCTTTTGGGGAATTGATCGCTTGTTAAATTTTTAAGGTTAGAAGTTCGAATCCAGAGATGGCAAACATTATTTTTTCTTGATTAAATATTTTTAACAGACCAGGACACCACATAATGGCTAGGAAAACCACCTTATACTTACCCGAAAAAGGTACATGCCTCCAGAACCCGAAATTTCTAATTTCGCCGAAATTAATTAAAAGTCATTGTATCTTGCCCAGAATAATGTCTTCAACACGGTTTTAGTAAGACTAAAACAGTGATTTGACTTGCAGGAAACCAAGCACCGAAATATTTACCGTATACACGTATACACCTCCTTAAATGTATCACCATGTGATTGCCACATGAGTACTACCATTTGGGCATCATGACCTGGTTATTAATACATAGGTACCACTAGCTATGTATTAATACCTCGACACTGGTACTAGTACCTTTCACTTTCATCTGAGTGCCGACACCTAGTCACTGCCTTAATAATACCTTCTCGGTACTACCACCTCCGTACTACCCTCTGGATACTCTACTGGTTATTGTGGTTCAAACTATCAAATCTAAAATATGAAATATCCAGAAAAGGAAACGGCCAACTGAAGTCTAAGCTTCAGCAGCAGTCCAATTTAAGCTAGAGAGGGAATATATATATCCAGTGAATTGGTTTCTTTTCAATGACACCTCTACCAGTGAAACTCATGTATCTTGCTTAATTATCCACTTACCGTATTTCCTCTAATTGCCGCCCGGGGCGCTTATTTTCAAACCTCTGAAAATTTTGAAATTGTCAATCAAAAATGATCTTAACTCTGAAATCTTAGTCAGAAAAGAGGAATGGGGCGTTTATTAGAGCAAGGGCGTTTATTGGAGGTAATACGGTAACTAAAATCGATGTTTTAGTATATTCGATGTGTGCTCAGAGTATTATCGAAGTGTGCTCATGATCTTGGGTAAGATACAACAGTCATTATTTACTTTCGGTTTAATGAAGATTTCACATTCTGGAGGTGGCTTCCTCGTCCTTTAAAAACTATTTAGTTAAGAATAAATAATGTTTGCCAACACCGGGATTCAAACCTATAACTTCAAAAATTGCAGGAACAATTTATTGAATATCAATTCATCGGGGATCAATTCACCTAGAGCCAGGGTTGTTAAAGCCAAAAAATTTTTGAAGCCTTCATCTTCAATCCTCAATAAAAAAAATTCTCCTTCATCCTCAATCTTCAATCCTCAATAAAAATTTTTCTCCTTCATCCTCATCCTCAATCCTCAATACAAGATTTTTTGCTCCTTCACCTTCATCCTCAATCTTCAATACAAGATTTTTTGCTCCTTCACCTTCATCCTCAATCCTCAATACAAGATTTTTTGCTCCTTCACCTTCATCCTCAATCTTCAATACAAGATTTTTTGCTCCTTCATCCTCATCCTCAATCCTCAATACAAGATTTTTTGCTCCTTCATCCTCGATCTTCAAACTTCAATAATCGAAATAAGCGTTGGTAACCCAGAAAGCCTTTGACTGGACGAGGGCCTGGCTTCCTCTTCTTTTGACTTGGGTTGATCCGGCATTCCAGGCGTCTTCGGCTTCACCTTCGACTCCAAACTTGGGATCATCTCCACTGACGATTGAAGATCTTCAATCCTCAATAAAAAAAATGTTCCTTCATCCTCAATCTTCATCCTCAATACAAGATTTTTGTCCTTCATCCTCAATCTTCAATACAAGATTTTTGCTCCTTCATCCTCATCCTCAATTCTCAATACAAGATTTTTGCTCCTTCATCCTCATCCTCAATCCTCAATACAAGATTTTTGCTCCTTCATCCTCATCCTCAATCCTCAATACAAGATTTTTTGTCCTTCATCCTCAATCTTCAATACAAGATTTTTGCTCCTTCATCCTCATCCTCAATCCTCAATACAAGATTTTTTGTCCTTCATCCTCATCTTCAATACAAGATTTTGCTCCTTCATCCTCATCCTCAATCTCAATACAAGATTTTTTGTCCTTCATCCTCAATCTTCAATACAAGATTTTGCTCCTTCATCCTCATCCTCAATCCTCAATACAAGATTTTTTGCTCCTTCATCCTCATCTCAATCCTCAATACAAGATTTTTGTCCTTCATCCTCAATCTTCAATACAAGATTTTTTGCTCCTTCATCCTCATCCTCAATCCTCAATACAAGATTTTTTGCTCCTTCATCCTCATCCTCAATCCTCAATACAAGATTTTTTGCTCTTCTCTCAATCTTCAATCTTCAATAAATCGAAAAATAATGAAAATCTTCATCCTCATCTTCATCCTCAATGAAGATCTTCATTGAAGGTTAACAACCCTGCCTAGAGCTTTCATTAGTTTCATGGGGAAGAGTTTGGTGCACTATGCTTCTTTTGGCTGTTTGACCAATTCCTAGGGGTAATTGGGGTCCCTGATTCCGAATCTGGCCCTAAAAAAGTCGAATTACCGAATCAGAAGTTCCAAACCTTAACGGCTTTTTTCTCTTCTTTTAAGTGTTAACAAAATAAGAAGATAGAAAAAATACCCAGAATGCTTCCAAAGCCCACCAAATCTAAAGTCAAATGATTTTTTGACCAAATGTGTGCTAACAAAAGCAGTTGGTCAATTGCTTGCGCAGGTGATAATTCAATTTGGTTGTCTTCTGACTCTACTTCAATCTCCATGTCTTCAGACTGTTCGTCTTGGAAACTGTCTTCCTCTTCTTCATCGATGTATTTCTCATATTCATCTTCATAATATTCTTTTTGTGTCTTCCTGATATGCAATGTCACAATAGTCTAACGGGAAAGATCAATTTCAACTTCACAAATTTTGGCTCTAATATGTAAATGGCTCAAATATGGCAATATTTGCCAAATGAACGGTCAGAATAAGGCTCAAGTTGATTTAGTTTAGACTTGTCAAAGTGGAGACAGCACCCAACAGCGTCTAGACGAAATTTGACTTCATTAAGTATCCTGTATGGTGTTTAGAAAAGTTCTTATGTATTACTTCATATATAAAACTATTTACTGAAGCTAGCTTTCCAGTTGGGGACGGCAGAAGAAGCTAAAGATTTCAGTCAAATTCGTGCCATTTATATTGTGAAATTATGTGATTTGTTGATATAAATTAGTTGAAACACACGAAATATGATCTGCTTATTGATTTTTATAATTGATAAGATTATTTTCGTTGTAGTATTTTTAGCCAACCATCTTTAGTGATTTCACATCCGACCTTATTTTATAGGTCTAAAAAATTAATGTAATGTTGGAGACCTGCTGAGAAATGGCTACAGCGTATACACAATGACATTAATCAGTCATTTCTGTTGACACCTAGTGTCTGTGAATAATTAAGTTTCTAGCTGCCAAATGAATACAGCATTTCTAAGCAAAATCAATAACCTCTAATTCGAAGACTGATATCGAAGACTAATTCGAAGAATTAAATTTAAACATAAATTTAAGAAAGTACCAACCATATTTTGCTGAAATTCTAGGTGCTTGTAGATAAGTAAAAATCACCGATTTTCTAGTGCTGTTTTACTCGTTCGAAGCCGTCTTCTTTCCGAATTTTTTTCCAGCCATCGTGCTCAGCGTGCAATTCTGCACAAAATGCATTGTTTGGTACACACAGCCTTTCACGTGTTAAATTAGAGAAGGGTCTAAATATAAGAGGGGGTTTAAATTAGAGAAAATACGATAATTCTCGTTTCAACAGTGATTCTTACAATTCAGCAACCCTAAAAACCGAGATGTTATTTGTAAAAGAGCCGACAAAACCTAGCAACCCTCAAGTTTTTTTTACAAACAATTGATTTTTCAGGACGACGTGTTTTATTCTGGAGGTTTGTTGTGGTGAAAAAAACACATGACTTGTTTGAACATCTGCTGTGAAGGCAGAGCTGAGCAGGCTGTGGTGGGTGGTTAGAGAGCCTTGCTCATAAAAAGGGAAATCACATGAAAAGCTTAGCAGCAGCTAGGCTTGAGAGTCGTGGAATCAGAGAAAATTATGCCTTTTGACTTGTTTATGAAATAAGCTAAGCGAAACACTTTCAATAATACCATTATTAGTATTATTGTTTGTAATAACAGACAATTGGCTTAGACGAGCTTTTTATCCTTGATTCTTCCCAAATTTGACTTGGCTACTATTTTATTATAGCCATTGTTCAAAGACATTAAGCTTGGCCTTTTATTGCTATTTCTAAATCTTTTCGAAAAACTTGCATTTTTTAAAGATTGTCTCTGAACTGCTTTGAATAAAAAATAGATAAATAAAAATAAATAAAAAATAGGCCTTATAGAATAGACGTAACAAAAAAAATAAAGTGTGGACACTATTAGGTTTTTAAAACTTCAGGGTTAATTTTAAAAAAAGCAGGCATATGCGCTTGTTAACTTAAGTTAATAAAAGTGAGTTGAAAATCTCTGTTTTTACTCGAAGGACCTTTAAATGAATTTCCCTTTTAGTCCCTTTCCTTTCTTACACAGCCCTTTTTCACATTTTGGGTGGACGCAAAAATTCTTTTTAAAGAGTAATTTTCGATGTACAGTCAAGCTTTTAAGGGCAAATAATATTTAATTTTGCCTCTTAATTACTAAAAAATGCCCCCTAATTCACTGAAGGGGTTGGCCAGACTTGCGGACAACATTTTGCGGACGCAACACTTGCGGACCAAATTTCACGGACGCAACATTTGCGGACCAAATTTTGCGGATGCAACATTTGCGGACGAACATTTGCGGGCCGCCTTTTGCGGATAAACGGAAGTTTTGCAGAAAAGGAGCAGAAAAAAGAAGGTATCTCAAGCCGGAGTGAAGAATGACAGCACTAAAAAGAAAGTTAGTCAAACCTGTGACTTAGGCGATGCTTATGTGAAGTTCGCAAATTCTCGTCCGCAAATCTTTGTCCACAAATTCTCGTCCGCAAATCTTGCGTCCGCAAGATTTGATCATCAAAATTTGAGGCGCAAAAACTCATCCGCAAAGCTTTGTCCGCAATAATCACGTCCGGAAACACGCATCCGCAAAATATTGTCGCAAGTATGGCCAACCCACTGAAGAATGCTCCTAATTTGAAATTGAATTTTTTTTTATCATTTTTACGTTTATTTTCAAAAAATTTTCAACTGTCATCTAGCACAATAAATTTTCGGTCACCATTTTTTCTCGAAATTTGGCATTTCACCCGTTACGGACTCGAGGCACGAAAAATAAATTGCTGTTTCAGAACCTCCACAATAAACTGCACCTTATGGCATCAAACATGTGCACAATATCGATTGCAGCTCGGGTCACAGTGTGTCAAAATTCAAAGTCGCAAACTTGCTGTGGCATTCTGTTTGGTACGAAATTTGATTTTTTTCTCCTATTTTCTGTGAAAATTTTGGTTTTTTTCAAATATAAGTTATTTATCAGATAAACTAACAATAGCTTCAATTGCATGATATTTTGAAAATCCTCCAAAATCGACCCTCAAATTTGGTAATTTTGAACCCTAAGGGGTAGTACGTGATTTCATAACCAAAAATTTTTTTTCAAATTTTAAAAATTTAACTTTTCCAAATGCTTTCAAATATGCTCTAAAAGCAAAAAACGCAAAAAAAATAACGATTAATTAGAAAATCTCTGAGTAACCTGATCAAAGTCCACTTGGATTCAACCGGAATCTGAGACTCCACCTAAGTACTCAATGTTTAACGATGTTTCTCGCCGTCAATTTTTTTTTTTTCGCGCATAATATCAAAAATATGATTTTCGCTTGCTTAAAAGAATTATTATTTTTCAGATAATAAGCAAATGTATTTTACAAAAGAAGGTGGAGATCTCTTTATATTTCTACAAAAAATTCTTTTCTTCTTGTCCTATTTCTAGTGCTCAACAATGTCTCAATGCTAGGTAAGCATTGATTTTCTATGTTGTCATTTTTTCACAAGTGGTTATTTAGGGAATTCTCTCCCATTAGGTCCCAACTCAAGACAATCCACTACCTCGTTGAAATCAACGACGTTGAGAAAATAGTCCTCAGATGATTTGCTTAAACTCTCGAACACTTGGCCAAAATGGTAATTGCGCAAAAATGCTAATCAATTGGCAGCTCACTACTAATATGCTACTAATAACGACCTGGGCTATTCACTACCATCCGACCATACAGATTGGCAGGAAAACAAGACTTCCAACATCAAACAGGTAAACAAAATGCTATTTTATATACTATTCTACTTGACGACACACTTTAAACGATAAAAATACCAAAAATATGGCTCAGCATAACTGCCGATACATTAGCCCTATACCTAAATAGATACTGAATTTTGAGATCCCCCTTTCTATGTGTTTATGCCAGGGCGCCCAAGTTAGCTGATTTCTCAGCCATTGGCTGATTTTGGGCCCTCGATGCTGAGGATTTTTTTATGTTGATTTGCTGATTTTGGCTGATTTCGGCATATTTGGCCGATTTTGGGCTGGTTTTGACCATTTTTTAAAGAATTGATAAAACGAAACCTTTCTATTGAAAAATTTACCCTGCATATTTATTTCATTTGTGCTCTGACTTCAAGGATTGACCGGCGTGGAAATGTAACTGGTAGATAAAAAGTTTTTGGCGGCCTTTTCATAGATGCAAGTCGAAAATGCCAATTATACAGGAATGTAGCCTTGCATCTCTTCTTTCAAATGGCATATTGAACTCAGCTTCATTATTTTGGATAAGTCAAAACTCAGCTCTATTTAATTAAAATCTCAAGCGCCACAAAAAACATCATATCGTCATGATGTAGCGCAGCTCAAGAGCTACAAATCAATGTCACCGAATGATTTCTAAAATTCGAGTTGTTAGAAGATTGGCCTTTTGGAAAAAAATCAATCGCTTCAAAAATGGCCAAAATCGAATTTTTT
>SADC01000758.1:0-21826 GCA_004194705.1 Ditylenchus dipsaci | reverse complement strand
TATCAGTTCTCTAACTATTTTAATGCTGCAGTCGTTATAACTTATGCAAAAGCTTAAAATACTCGCTATTTTTTTTATTTTACTCCAATCACACTTGAATATTTTCAGGTCCTCTCATTTTCGTCAGTTACCAAACCAAGCGTCTTCAGCAAGACGTCTCAAACCAGTTTCCGTTTTGCAACAACTTCTCCAATTACTTTGTAAAGTCAAAGTCATGACAACGAGAGGGTCATTGGTATGAGCTGTATTCAGAACGAAATGAAAATTTACTGATTCTTGCTATTGCATTCAGCAATTCAAATAGCTGACAATTAATGATAACCTAGACGTTTTACTTCCTCAAATCCCTCCTTTGCGCAGACCCTAAATTTTTGAGTCCAAAAATCAATTTAAGGGCCAATAAGTATCAAGCAATGGAGTGGAATCATTTCCAGCACTGCTTGCATTCAGAAACTACATCGATTCTAGGATTTTCTGCAAATGACAATCAGAATAAAGGAATAAAAAATAACCTGAAAATGATGGATTTGCAAATAAAACGAAGGTTAAGAGACTAGGTGTTGGCTTTTTAGTGAGCTCCGTAACCTATGAAACCCTGTGCTGATAATTGAGTGAGAAAGCCGAGAACCAAGAGATCATTTGATACCAAAATTATATACCATACATGACAAATAAAGTAAAAAAAAGGGTGTACAACTGAGGAGATTTGAACCTGAGACTTCAACAGATTCATTGTTCCATATGTGGCCATCAATGAAACAAGTTTTTTTGACACAAGTATTTGGTCATTCAAATTCATAGCGGTGGAATAGCAAATTTTGGAAAGCATTGCCTTTAGCGATAGTGCATAAATTTTTGTCAAAAACTTAAACATAATAACTTGGTCATTCAAAGTTAGGTAATTTTGGTCATAGAATAAGGAGGAATAATTGGATTGTCATTGCAAAATAACTGGTTGACATGTACCGTATTTGCTGTAACCGAATGGCACAACTAGCTATTATTTAAAGCGAAACCAAGTATTTTGAATTAGGTGTGTGCTATCACAGAAAATACGGTACGTATAGTTGCTCCACGGCGTGTCAAATCGGTCAAAACACCAAATCGACATTTTTCTAGTCAAGACAAAAAAATTTGAACACGATTAAATTTGTAGTAACTTTCTCATATTTTCTCACTTTGTATTCTTATTTGTAACTCATGCTTATATGTGTCCTATATGAGCTATTTTCAAATCAGTGGATTGCCCAGGAATCGCTCTATCGATTGGTGAAAAATTTACCTAATTTTATCAGAAATTCAAAGATTTTGAACAAATAGAAGTTTGAATTGGCGGTTGGCAGAGTCAGCTCGCCAACTTTAAATAGCTCGTTCTCAGTGATTTCTCCCGGAAAAAATAATCTGTCCTACAGTTTTGTAGTATTTTTCACCAGCTTTCTGCTGGTATCTTTGGTTTTTTCATATGAACACTTTATGCGGAGATCGAACAAGTTTTAGTAAATTTACACTTTTTAGGTATAATTAATGGACAACGATCAGAAAAAATCTGACGCAGCCAAAGCCTGGCGCGCAAAGGAAGCGGAAAAGAAGCAGCAGAATCTGGAGAAGCTGCGTCTGGCAAACGCTTGGGGTTAACCCCAAGCAACCAAGCCCCCTGCGCCCCCGAAGGGGGCACAGGGGCCTTGGTTGGTTAGAGATGCGCGCACTCACTTACCTTAGACATAATTGATAACTTGGATTCCGACACTACCGTCAGCAATTCTTCTCACAGTAATGCTAGTGCTCAGCTGGAGGAAGTCCCGAATGTTAAGGATATGCCGAATACATCAGATGACAATAAAAAGCCGAACACCAATCCCGAGGTTTGCCCAATTTTCGTTCCTGGGCTACTTAAAAAGTTATTTCTGAAAATTCTCTGCTAAAAAATTTTTCTGTCTGGCACGATCGTAGTACGTTCACTCAGCTTTCTTATGCACATCACAGTTATTCCAAATGTGCAGTTCTCATCGAGAAAGTGGACGATTTAGCAAAAAAAAAATTCCAGGTATTTCAAGTGTGTTTTGGCCTGCAACTCAGTCATGATTATTCTTAAACCCTGTGCTGATGGTCTTGTTGGATAGCCAAGAGACCAAAGATCATTTTGACACCAAACTTGTAAATAAAACATGAAAAAATGGGGTAAAAAATGGGTATGCACCCAAGCGGATTTGAACCTATTACTTAGACAATGCGTATCTAAAAGTACGTCCTCCCTTTAAATAGGGAAATTGAATTTGAAACAGACTTTTTAGACGAGAAGTATCCATAGAAAATTAAAAAAACCAGTTTTATGAATATTTTTGTCATATTTTTGAGCATATTTTTGTCAATAGTATTTAAAAGTGAAAAACTATTTTGAATTTTCATTAAAACAGAACGCCAAGCCCGATTTGGTCATTTGACGTGTTTGACACGCCGTGGCTCGTAGTGTTGGTCACTTGAAGTTTGAGTCATTTTTGTATACCAAAGAGTATATTATTCTCTAACCTTTTGATAAGACAATAAACCCAGCAAGGTGTGGAAGAGCAGAAACTATGAATAGTCAAAAGTTGCCATTCTACTCGACTCAAATTAGAATCCTAAAGGTTTCTATTGGAGCCGAACCTCTTCGGAGTGTTTGATCAAATTTTGGAAAGCTGGGCCTCTGGTCTGGCGTTATATTCGGTGGTTGTGTGTAGGCATGGGTCGTAGTGCTGTGCTCTCATTTTGCCCATCTCAGCATTAATCTGCTGGATGTGGTTTAGTGTGTAACAGAGAGTTCAGATAGATTTCGTATAATGGTTGTAGGATCGGGTTGTACTTGCCCCGGGGGTGTTTCTAGGTGTAGCGGTCATCTATTCTGAGCGGTACTAACATAACTACAGTTGAACTTTGAGTAAATGCAGGCCTCGATCTCAAAATTCTAAAGTAAAGTACATTTTGGAAAATAAGGTAAATGTTTCAGCTTGCTCAAACACTTTTTCAAATCCGAATTTTGACGCTTTTGCCCCACTCTTATTTTTGGTCGTCTTGGATTCGAGGTCCGACTGTATTTCTTAAAGCAAAGCTGCGTAAAACTTTGGATTTTACCGATTATTTAATCAAAATACTCAAAAACGTGATCTTTATTAGGCTATGCATCTAAAAACCTTTATTCTTAGGTCGTATTTAGATCAAAAATATGCCAACTGTAGAAATGTTTGTGAAATCATTTTATTGCAAAAATAAATAAGTTTTTGGCTTACAACACCCGAGATTCCCAGGACGTCTCCGATCCAAGTACTAGTCCCCGATCCAAGTACACAAATCACTCGAAAGTAACTCTGGAGTCCAGAGTATGAACACATTAAAAAACGTGCATACCAGAGTGTCTTTTTGCGGTAAGCCCCAGAATTCAAAGCTATGTTTATCCTCTTTTTGTTTGTGGGCGTGATTAGACAGGAAAATGGAAAGGCTGCCTTTCCCTTTGAAAGCAACAACAAGAATTTATCATGAATTTGACATAGTTTGAATCAGAAAAATTCTGAGCTAATCTCTAAAATTTAGGGTGGTCAGCCAAAATAGTAGCACGAACAATAGTAGGCCACCAAAACTCCACATACAAAAACAAAACCACGTACCAATGTACTCGCTCCTCAATTTAAATCTGGTTATAGTCAAGCAGGACATGTAAGAATCGATTATATAGGTATTTAACTATGGCGGCGGTGTTTTGTCGTAGGCGGTGTTTTGTCGCCGCGGTGTTATGTCCCATCCCCACCGAGATGGTTCCTCGTCCTAACCTGATTTACCAACTCCGAAAATATAATTAGCTTTGATAACAATCCTCTCAAGACAAATTTGGAGGTTCAATTTACCGGAGGGTCAATTTACCGGGGTTCAATTTGTAGAGGTTCAATTTGTAGAGGTTCAATTTACCGCCGCCCGAGAAATTTATACATTTTGAGGGGCCATAATTTTGTTCTACGATGAATTCCGAAATTTGATAAACGTTAATCAACTCAGAAAAAAATACATTTTTCGGCATATCTCACGTGGAAAAAAATATCCGACTAAATTCTGAAAATGCAAAAATGCATTGAAAAATTGAGTGCGCCGGTGCGGATTTGCACCCGCACTCGCGACGAGGAGGCAAATCCCCGCACTGTGGTGGTGCCGCTCTTAGTGCGGGAGTGCGGAGGTTCGGATCCAGTTTGTACCCAATGAGCTCTGCACCTTCAGAGCTGCACCTTCACCCCCTCACTGGGTAAGCACCTTTAGAGATCAACTTTACACCCAATTTGACAGATTTCTCAAGGTAAAAATTCACGTAAGCCGGCAAATAAAAATCTCCACTAATGTACAAATTAAGAACAATCAGTCCTTTCTTTATTGAATTGTTTCGCACATACACACATTTATATGAACCGACGTTTATAGCGAATAATTGAGCGAAGGATGTACGACACTAAGACCAGTGATCCTTCTAATCCTCTAGTTAGCTCCAGCGGCTTTGTCGTCAATTGTCACATCTGAAAATGATAACGTGGAGTATAATTGGAACTTCACAAGCCGGGAAGAAATGACTATGTAATAACAGACAGTTCCCGATACCCTAAAAACTCGTCCTCACGGTGGATCCGAAACTTTGTAGCTACATTCTTAAAATCCTTGAACAGCTGTTTGTGAACAGTTTGGACACAAAAGTAGCAATTATCGTATTTCCTCTAATAGTGGCCCATGGGCTCCTATTGTTCAAGCCCACTAAAATCGGGAAAATTCGATCTCGAAATTTTCGCGTGCACAAACAAGATCTAAAAAGCAGAATCGCTAGAGATCGTAGAGGTTAAGAAATGCCCTAAACAGGTCTGCAAGTTAATTGTCCTACGCTGTAATACAGATGCTCAAAGTCGAGGGGGCTACTATCAGAGGAAGCAATACTATAAGAGAAAATACGACACGATATTCTGATTTCTTATGTAATTTTCACCAATGACGAAATTCTTGCCACAGAGACCAACGCTTTTCAATCAATTTGCCACCTTATTTTAAAAAATAGGGTTATCGGGACTTGACTGTATGCCAAAGGTGGTAATTTGTGGCTTCATCCACCAGGTGGAATATGAAAATACAAAAAAGATTTTTGGCTATCGGAAGGCAATCTAGTCCTAGGCAAAATTACTATTTTATCATTGTCTATTATGATTTTGTCTATTGCCAAATATTTTGACGTAATACCAATTCAATTAATTATCTCGAAAGATCTGTGCATATGCCAAATAGTTTGATCTTAATAGGAAGATCACAAGTTAGGGCACAAAGAAGAATATTAGTAGTAGTGCTAAAACCGGACTGACCCTCATACTGTTGCTCGTCCTGAAAAATTATAATTTTAATTAGAACCGAGTGTATCAATTATAGACAAACCTCAATCGCGTTTTGCGTAGGAACCGCAGCGGTAGCAGCAGCAGTCGGAGCTTGAACTGGCGCTGCAGGGGTCTGATTCGCAGGCACAGCAGGAGTCGTAGGAGCAGCAACAGCGACAGGCGTTCCTCCAGATGCAGTAGGTGTTGGAGCAGACGCAGCAGCGGCTGGCGTTCCTTGAGGCAGCGGAGCTTTTACACCTGAACACATATAAAAGTTCACAATAACCTACTATAACACCAGTGAAAATAAATAACAGACCAGAAGTAGGATCAGTGAGAGTTCCTTTTTTCGGTCTATCCTTGCCCTTTTTCTGGCATCCCATAAGCTTCCAGCTGAAGAACAGAAGAGCAGCCAACATCCACAGAAAACTTTTAATTGTCATCTGAAGACAAGCTCATTGTAAAATTAACCATGAACCACGTGAGGCGAGATGAATATTGAATCAAACTAACAGCAAACATCAATTCTACCAGAAACTGACCATTTGAAGCGCAAGTCCGAGAGATCACAGAGTTTTTGTAGCCACGACTTAGTTCAAAACGACAGAGAAGATAAAGCGAATTCACTTGAGCTAGTTGAAGACTGAATATTCTGTACACGAAATATTTTTCACAACTCAAAAATAATTTGCGGCAATTTCAAAAAATCATAGCGCCGTATTTCCTTTAATATGACGGCCGGGGACTTTTTTGGAAAGCTGGCAGCAGTCAGATTCAAAAAATAATTATTTTGAAATTTATTCTGGTGGTTTTGTTAAGAGTAATAAGTCATGATATATTCTACAATTTGGGTGGCTCAGTGGTAAAGTGCTCACGTCGACCGAATGTGTTCGTGAGTTTGGTGAGGCACTAAGCTTTTTTTACAAAATAACTAATTTGTACCTAAAAATAAATTTTTTTGAATATATAACTGGTCCGCGCCTTTTTCAAAAGTCTTTTTTCAGCCCGTGTAACTGGTCCGCGCCTTTTTCAAGAGTCTTTTTTTAGAAATTTCGAAAAATTTCGAAAAATTTGAGGGAACGAGTAGCGGTCTTCTTTTACAGAAAATGCCTTTTAAAGAGGTAAGTCGGTTCTGGTACGGAATGGGTACCAAAAATTGCCTTGGTCCCCCCTTCGGTTTTTTTTCAATTTTTATTAAATTTGGCTTATTATTTAAATTTGGCTTTCCAGACCTGATTGATTCATGCGAGCAGTGCACACCCTTTGACTGGCACAACCACTAAAAGAACAATTAAACATGTTCAGCACATTCTTTTACCCAAATTCCGTCGAGTAGTTTGCTCCTTTTGACCACATGCATGTCTCTTCCGCACTCCTGGCACTTCTTTTTGTTCTTTATCAACCCAAGGGAAACGAAAAGGTGCAAAACATTCTCTTCTGTCAGCTTGAGAGCATCGCGCAGACGGAAATTTGCAAAGTCCACCTCTGCCAACGAGTCAAAAAGCTGTGTTCTCATTTTTGGGAAACTATGTGCATATACTACATAAAGATGTGTAAATGAAACAAAAAACATGTCTAACAGAAACAAAAAAACAACTTTCGCTTCGAAACAAACAATACAAAAGCAATAATTTGAAAATTTAATTTAATAAAAATTGAAAAAAAACCAAAAGGGGCGACCAAGGCAATTTTTGGTACCCATTCCGTACCAGAACCCATTGAACCCAGAACTTTTAAAGAGGTAAGTCTTATTGCAAGAGGACACTCATGAGTTATATTAGACTGACTAGCTGTGAGCAATCGAAAGGTAGGTCGTGAGTATCCTTTTAGAAGTTGAAGTAACCATTCAATTTCTTAATAACTCATTTTCATAAATATTCTTCTGATACTATTTTCTTTTAATAGGTAGGTGGTCAGGTAGGTTTTTGAGTGGTTAATTAGGGTGGGTAGTTAGGCACGTCGCAACAGTGAGATAGGGAAGGACGGTCGCCAGGTGGGTTTTTGAGGCATCGATCGCTGAGAGATAGCGGGTCTTTAATACAGAATATACTGTAAGTGTCATGTATCTACCCGTGTTAGTTTATCATTCAGACACATTTAAAATAATGTTTTCAATCTGTTTTTAAATTACGAATGCTAATGAATACTAAGAGTGACATTTAATTTCATTCCTGTGCGTTCGTTGGTAACTTTATAGCGTAATTTGTTTCCAGTTGCATTGCGCTTGCCATTTTTGCAGATTTGAAAAATTTCTGCAGGAATTCGTCCATATTGTAGTTGAAACGTGATTTGGCTCACTGTAGTCTTCGAAATGTCATCCGACATCAAAAATTTCTAAAAACGAGAACTTTTACTTATTAGCTCCTTAATACACAGTGGGGCGGAAAAACCCGGCCATTTCTTAGTTTTTCATGGAGTAGTACCGTTATCGTATTCTTTTTGTTGTGTTATCTTTTTACTATTGTTTTACGAGTGAAACTGTTTTACTGAGTGTAATAACCTTTGTGTGCTTATCTTTTTTACTTCGATTGGTTGAAACCTCAAAAACTGGTTTGGGGTTCACCGGTGCGCAGAAGCCCTTGACAAAAATTTATAAAAATGGCCGATTTTTTTTGCCCCACCCTGTAGTTACACAGAATAAGTTAGTAGATGAACTTTTTGTCTATTCGTGGCATAAAAAAACCCGAAAAAGCACAAGTATCAAATGATGGTTTTTCGAAATGAAGGGTGAAAAAAAAGATGTTATTATAACGCTAACGCAACAAAGAAATTCAAACCTGAATCAATCTTTGAAAAAAGATTAAGGCAAATAATCCAGCCAGTGAAAAATTATTTCTGCAAACTGGTCTCCATTATTTAAGAGTATATTTTCAAAGTGCTCAACAAAATCAATTTCACAGTCTCCAGGTCCATGCACATACAACACTTTAGTTCTCACAGCCAAGAGGCATTCTAATGACTTAGCTTGAATGTATAATGGGTATCTATTTTCATCAGTTGGAAATTTCAGTTCGAATCTTTCGCATTTGATAGCATCGCTTCTGTTAAAGATCTTTTTAAAGACATTGAAACCTTTGCCATATTTTATTTCAATAAAGTTGAAGTAGCATTTTTTGAGAAGATGGAAGTAGCTTTCAAAAAGTCGATATTTAGGAGTCTTGATAGCTTCTTCGTGGGCAAAATTTTCAGTACAAAAATAAATGTTCCTTGGGAATTTCAAGTTGTTTTTATCAGAAAAGCTATATTTGTCAGGCATTATTTTAACTGTAAGATGCAACTGACTGAAGTCCACCTTAGCAGAAAATCCATTATGGTGTTCTTCTTCTACCTGAAAAAATTTGGAAGAACTTGAGCCTGAGTCCCGCCACGGTGTGTCAAAACCAAAAATCAGAATACAAGACAACAAATGCATTTTTATTATTCAAAATGAAAACTGTTGACTAACAATTGACTAACTTGTAGTCAATTTTTGTTTTACAATGATATTTTGCACATCTGCTTACTGAGTGTTGTGATTTTTTAATTCTATTGGCAAGCCCAAAAATATCGAGACCTGATTCAAAATTTTCTGAATTCTTGGATATCCAAAAAATGGATGATATTTCATGGATGATACATATGCTTGCCTACACTTGCCTAGGTCTAAGCCTGAAAAATAAGAATAAAACACTATAAGGGCCCAAGGCTAGAAAACCATCTTTGTTAGATAGGACTGTAAATACGGTTATTCAATCTTTATTAATGAAATTATGGAATTAATCCTATATTGTGTTTTACCGCTCTCAGAACGCGTTTTATCATATCACTCCTCGAGCTGAATATTTATAATTTAAATGTTTGCAAATGAATTTTTTAAGTTACCCAATGAACAACACCCCTGCTATAACGCTATCCTGGAGCTGTCCCCAAGGGTGATGTTATAGCGGCGGTAGCTTAATTTTTTAGTTTATTAGTTTAGAAATTGTTTAACTTAATGAAACGCCTAAACTAAATTATTAACCAAAAAGATGTTACAAGCTTGAATGTATCAAGATGGTAGAGTGGCAAATAGTTTTCATTAGCAGAAATAAATGACGCCCATATTTTGCTGACCACTTTAAATCCTCTATATAGAAGTGGTCGAAGAATTTAAATGTATCTACTAAATATCGCCAGAAATATTTGATGTCATCTTTTCTTCATACTTAGAAAAATAGAAATAGCTAGAGTTAAGGACAAAAATATAAGCTAACTGAAATATTTGTCACCAAAAATTTATTTTTTCATTCTGAAACTTGAGATAAGATACGGTGAAAAGAGAGCTTTTTTTATTTTAAAAAACTAAACTATCATATGAACTGAATTATTAATAAAGAAAGGAAAGACAGTTTTAAGTCTAATTTCAGTCTAATCTAGTACACTGAACACGTATACAGTGTCAGATTTTTTTGTTCGAACTTTTTTACAGTAGAAATTTTCGGCACTTTCTGGGTTGTGGGGCGAGTTTTTTTTACATTTTTTAAAGGACCATGGTTTTTGCGCGCAGTGGCATGTGCAAAATTTGAATTGGCGGGCGACACTTCTCTTTTGTCTATCAGTGTACTCCTAGCCCCTCTTTGGGGCGCAGGGGGCTTGGGGCTTGGAGTTGAGATGCGCACACCCACATACCTTAGACACAAATCACTCGAAAGGGACTCTGGGTGCATGAAAAAACATGCATACCAAAGTTATATATGCGGTAGGCCCCAGTCAACAAAACTTTGTTCAACATCTTTGCTTTTTCACCGAAGACCATTTCCTTTGGATTTTCAAGGCCGGGCCAGAGGCCCAGCATCTAAAAATTCAGCCTAGCACTCAAAAAGTGCTAGGCCAAGGTGTAAACCCGCGGGGTCCACCCCGCTGATCTGCTTGGTCGATGAAAAGTACTTATACTGATGCCTGCACCACAAGTTCCTGGGTTTGAAAGTACCCTTAGACGCTTAGAGAATTAATACTCTAAGGATCCCAACCATCTCGAAAAGTGGCCCCTATATTATTCCCTTCCCCTCCCAATACAGCCCGCAATCCCATTTAAATTGTTTTCGGGTCTTTTTATGGCGAAATTATTGTAAAAAAATGATTTTTGACCATCCCTAAAAAAGTCGGTTTTAGGGGGGGGGTATATTACAGTAGCGCCCGATTTTTTTTCGCGCACTTAGACTAAGGCTTAGGTAGGGTAGGCCAGCGCCCGTTAGGACGGGCTCAAACGTGTGATGTATGCATACTTTTTTAACTTTTACAAGAAATGTGTACCCGGTCGTAGGGCAGTCGAAAATACAGCTTAAAATAAAAAGATCACACTTTGAAGATTAGAGATGCGCGCACGCACTTACCTTAGACATGATTCCAAGAAGTACACTTGATCATAAAATGCATATAGAGTTTCTTATTGCCACGGCCCGAGTTAAAAAACATGGTAAAGCAGCTATTATTCCCTTCCCCTCCCAATACAGCCCGTTATCTTATTTAAATTGCTTTTCTGGCCTTTTTATGGCGAAATTATTGTATAAAAATGGTTTTTAGACACTCCCAAAAAAGTCGGTTTTGGGGGGGGGGTATATGACAGTAGGTCCGATTTGGGGGGGGGGGTATATTACAGTAACTGTCACTATTATGATGTGATTTTTGTCAGATAGAACATAACATTCCAAATTTGAAATTGAAACATAATTTAAAAACATCGTTAACAAAATCTATGTAGCGTCGCGCGCATCCCAGCCTTTAAAATTGCAATGGTCCTTCACAGAGACAGGGTCCTTTAAGAAGCAAATTCATTTTAGTAATTTGGCCGTAAATTTCTGTAAGAGTCGCATAGCTAGACTCTCAAAAAGATGCAGAAAGAGACAATCGCTTGCAAAACACCGGTATAGTAACACCTTATAATATTTACACATCTTTTATTATACTGTAACAAATCAAGTCAAATCTCGCTTCAAAACCGTCGTACAGGAAAATTCAGTCCTAGGTTTCAAGTGATAGTAGCGCAAAGTTTCTTGAGTGAATGTGTTTGTCGACTGGAATTGTTTGTTGGTATCATATGTCTGGAACTCAGTTATATTCAAGTGAAAAGGGCGCGGAGATTGGATGCAATGAAACGCTTAATAAAATATAATAATTAAAATAAAATAAAATAATAATTTTGCTCACTTTTTTGGCCATATTCAGCAACTCATTTATCCACACACCATTACATCCATATAATTTCACTTGTAAACTGTTGTGCTTTTCTTTTGGAACGTTTTCCAAATAGTCCAGCAAATGAGCAGGCTCAATACTCTCGAAAACTAAAAATTGTATTGAAGAGAAGCTATATAGCAAAGGAAATGCATTGAATGGGAATGGCATGTTGTACTCGACAATAAAATTGAAAAATGGCTGCAAGTGAGCACCTTGGACCAAGTGAACAGTTGGTTAAGAAAGTTTGTAATATCTTGGTCTTTCCTTTCACGTAAAAAGCTAGGGTATTACCCTGTCAGAGTGTACTAATTGTCTCCAGTTTGTTTTTACATTCTTCTATTGCAAATATTTGACTCTCTATACATATAGTGACATTTTTAATTTTCCACTTCTTAGAGATTGCTATAACCTGCAACTCTTCGAAAGAACAAGGATATTCAGCGGCATCAATATTGACTGAACGCTTTAGAAAGCGTAACTCATCGCTATAGTCATGGCTGAAATTATACTTCTTATTATTAACTAAAATGCAATATGAACTTCAGTGATATAGCCGTGTTATGATTTAGAAAAATTTAGTAGGATATTATGGTACAGTCGAAACTCGATATAACATACGCTCGATATAACATACGATTTTTCGTTTTTTGGCAAATACTTTTTATTTTTTACTTTTTTTTAAAATTCTGAGGATACCCACCCCCTTAAAATTTTGTGCTTGACATTTCTGTCTTTTTAGAATTTTTCGTTCCTGAAAAAAATTTTGAGAAAATGCCCGAAACTCGAAATATTCACTTTC
This sequence comes from Ditylenchus dipsaci, assembly GCA_004194705.1. Taxonomy (NCBI): domain Eukaryota; kingdom Metazoa; phylum Nematoda; class Chromadorea; order Rhabditida; family Anguinidae; genus Ditylenchus; species Ditylenchus dipsaci. Next base: position 9,469 of record SADC01000758.1, on the reverse strand, counting down.
GGGCATTTTCTCAAAATTTTTTTCGGGAACGAAAAATTCTAAAAAGACAGAAATGTCAAGCACAAATTTTAAGGGGGGTGGGTATCCTCAGAATTTAAAAAAAAAGTAAAAAATAAAAAGTATTTGCCGAAAAACGAAAAATCGTATGTTATATCGAGCGTATGTTATATCGAGTTTCGACTGTATGACTATAGATAAGATAGCACTACTTTACAACAGTTTTGGAACAATCAAAATACAATTCAACAGTTGCATGGTAAAGTAATTCGTAACCAGCGGAATTTAGAGTTGCAAAACTGTGTTGCCGACGCCGAAAACTTATTTTTGGTCCCAAAGTTGTGTTTTTGTTAAAAAAATCTAAGGTTCTTTCCTGTTATCTACTCCACCGTTTTTATGCAAAATGAAAGTGGCTGCTGAGAGTCAATCAACCTTGGAAGTAATTTTAATCGATTCCTCAATATTTTTACTCATAGAACTCAAAAAGTTTAACTCTGTCACTGTAAAAGATATAACAAGTATTGGAACCTTAGATCTATGTCTCCCCTTTAAATTTGAAGAATCCCTTTGTCCTCTGTGTGGTTTTCAATAATTTACTAGACTGGATATAAATTTCAACGGATTTGATTGAAAATCGCATACTAGCTATCCAGTGATACCAAACTTCTCTGGGCGAGTGAAAAACAAGTTTGCGAGGTACCTTTGTGATTTTTTTTTTGTGATTTTGTGATCCTCTGATTTTTTTAATTTGAGTAGTCTTGGCAGTTTTGTGTCCTACTCTAGAGCTCACTGTGTTTAACCTAGACACAGTCATATATTTTTTTTACCATAATATTTGGCTGATCACACAAAGTCTGACTATGGCAAATCAATAGCATGGCGTTAAGCTTTTCTGGGCAGACACTTTTCTTGAAAATCAATTTATGAGCTTCATTTGTGGTTATTCTGTATTAACTTAACTTTAACAAAAGTGAACAATTGTAAGGTTGAAATACTTTTCGACCCCGTAATTCTCTCTTATAATCCCACTGTTGGATTATTTTCCGATCCCCCAAAAATCTTGAAATTGTCAATTAAAAATGACCCTGATTCTCAAATCCTAGCCAAAAAACGAAGGGTGTAGGTTTATTAGAGAAGTAGGATTATTAGAGAGAATACAGTGATCCCTTTTTCTGCCTCAAAAGTCTCTTTTTCTTCTCGATGTTGAAAACGACTTTGTTTTCGAATACAGTCGACGCTCTCCATAAGGGACCCCTCCATAAGGGACAGCTCTCTATAAGGGACAGAAAATTTAGCCCATTTGGTCACAGTTAGTATAATTTGACCTAAACCGACGGTCTACATAAGGGACGCTCTCTATAAGGGACAAAAAAGTCGGTCCCTTCGAGTCCCTTATGGAGAGCGTCGACTGTATTCTCAATCAATTTTCAATTTTTTTGAAACATCTTCTAGTTCTAGATCTCATTTTTCTAACAAGCTGTCAACTGACCAGATGAGTTTTTTAAAAATTGGAGGAAGAATTGTTTGAATGGTAAAATTGTCGAAAAAATTCACTCTATTCAAAGCTTTTCTTTTAATTTTTTAATTTTTGTCTTTTAATTTTTGTCAGTAGCTGAAACACTGACTCTGAACTTACTAAATTCTTTTTATGCAACGCTCACTTTTTATTAGTCTTCGAGGCTATAACTTCAGCAGATTCATCCTGTGTCAGATTTTCATCATATCACGTACAAAATAAAGTTTTATGTGTTAACTCTCCATTTGGGGTTTTTCTTCTCTATGTTTTTCGAGTTCAAGGGCATAGTAGCGCATTACAGTGCAAAATTAAGGCGGGGACTAGCGATTTTTCAAAAATAATTATTGTTTTCACTTTTTTCATTTCAAATCTAATATTTATGACCTTATCCATAGTGGTATCCTGGGGACCGACTGAGCCGACCACTATGGAGAGGGTGACCACTATGCAGAATGACCACTATGTAGAGAATAATGTTTGATAACTCAGCTAACTGACCACTATGGAGAAATTTTCCTCAAACGCATCATTATATTTAAAAATCCGATAAACAAAAACAAATAATTAACGAAAGAAACGATTAATAACACTAACATTCATTCAATTAAAGGATTTTGTTTGATTTCAAGAAAAAAAGTTCTAAAATTAGTGGTCAACCGCTATGGGAATAGTGATTATCAACTTGGGACCGCGTCAACCGACCACTATGGAGGGGGTGACCACTATGGTGAGGGTCACTATGGAGAGACTCGACTGTATTAAAAAGTAAGCAGAAAACTTTCGTCGGATCAGGTAGAATGCTTATATAAAATAACAAAGGACCATGCCCGTTGACGGCAATGAGAATTTCACAGGTTGAATGCGCGCAGGACAACTATTTTTTACGAAAATATTCAGAATTATCTTTTGAGTAAATTTATTAACAAATCATCAAAAAAGCATAGCCAGCACAAATCATAGCCAAAAAGATCCAGTTATAACAGCACGATTTCAAAAAGCTATGAGCAAAAGAAATAGAGCAAAACAAAAGAAAATAAATTAAAAAATCAAAACAAAATGTGGGCTACCCTGTATGTCTCACAGGCAAATAACTAGTCAAGAGATGGCCCTGCTTCTCCTCTACAAGACACATTCAAAAGATTGAAAAATTTCAAATACATACAAAGTTATGACACGTTTTTGTACTTTTGGGCTATGAAAAATTTTTAAATTTTTAAATTTTCAAATGGCTATAGCAAAATCTTTTTGTCGTACACTTTTAAAACTGAAAACGTCATATTGTTCAACATGAAATTCTGAGTCAGGATATCTAATATTTTGAGTTATTTTTAGTTATTTGGTTGTAAATTTTTATCTGAGTAACAATTTGTGTAGCTGAAGTGCTTTTCGAGTGCAGAATTCGACAGGCTTTCAAATAAATACAAACTTAGTCGAGTAAGTAGCCGTACAACATGCAAGAAATTTGCATTTTTAAAAAATTATGTTAAAAAAAATACTTGGTTCTATTTTATAAATACCACCTAAACATTGATATCACCATTTATACTTCAGTACTTTTATTGTAATAAAAAGCGCAGATTCTGCGCATCATTTTGATACCGAACAAGACAGCTAGTCATAATAGAAAGCAGTGCCACGATCAACAAATTGGTTGGTGATTCGGTGATTGGTTAATTCAAATTCGCGCCTTTTTTGGCGTTCTGTGTTTTCACGTTTTCTCGAGAGAATTTTTTTCTTTTGAAAGATTCTGGGCATTAATGTTGAGAAAAGCTCAAACATGAGTGTCGAGTTGCAAAAAAAAATTTGCATCTAATTTTGTTTTCAATGAAAAACAGCCTTTCTGGATATTTACGCATTTGGGTACATCGCATTTGGGCCCCGATTTCAAAATCCTATATTTTTAGATTCCAAATTGAAATTTCTTATGATATTTTGCTTCTGTTTAGTCACTTTTGTGTTAGTAAAATACGACAAAAATATGGTATACCCAAGTGGTGGCACACATGTGGTGGTACTACAGTACAGTCGACGCTCGATTTAAGGACACTCTGGGGATCGGGGAAAAGTTCGTTCCCACCTAGAGTCTGACACTTTTTAGCCCGCTTTTTGAAATTTTTTACCAGTTTTGTTTTGACAGTCTAGTAGTAAATATCGCAGGGATTCCGATTCTGCCGACCGTTTTTCAAAATCCAATTTTTTTCTATAAAAAACAAAAACTCGATTTAAGAGCAGCCATTTTCAAAAATCCCTGTCCTTAAATCGAGTTTTTGCTATTTTATAGAAAAAAAATTGGATTTTTGAAAACCTAATTTACCTAATTACTACTATTTGGTTACCAACAACTGAATACTACTACCATTTAGTAACCACTACTTGAATACCTCGACACTGGTACAGTCAACCTTTGCTATAGTGACACCCCTCGGGACTGGCCTTAAAGCATCACTATAGCGAGCGTCTAGTATAAGGAATTTCAAACAAAAGCATCCAAATCGTCTGCAAGGTGTCACTATACACGAGGTGTCACTATAGTGGGGTTGACTGTACCACCACATGGCCACTACTTAAGTCCCATCACATAGCCACTAGCAACTGGGTATGGCTACTCATAAGGCTAACGCCTAAGTGCAAAAATAAAATTATTTTAGAAAATATTGGACTTCAAAAAGGTGCGGTAGCGAGACATTTTCTGTAGTAAATTGTTATCGGCCCTCTGGTTGCTTATGAAAACTTAATCATACAAGAGTTTCTTTATGAGATAGAATCCATTTGTAAAAACTGCGTCCAGATTCTTACCTGCAGAAGCAACAATAGCAAGCACTGTGGAGAGAAATTGAATAAAACAGTAAATTATCGAAAAATTTCAATTTGGAATCTAAAAATATAGGATTTTGAAATCAACGCACAGACGCGAGTGCGATGTGCCCAAATGCGGGGCCCAAATACGGGTGCCCGAATGTGAGTGCCCAAATACGATGTGCCCAAATGCGTGGATACCAAAAAGGCTGCTTTTCATTGAAAACAAAATTAGATGCAAAATTTTTTAGCTGCAAATAAAAGTCGATTAGCTGCGAAAAAAAAGTTTTTAGCTGCAAAAAAAAGTTGATTCGCTGAAAAAAAAGTCTTATAGATGCAAAAAAAGTCTTTCAGATGCAAAAAAAATTAGATGCCAAAAAAGTTTTTCAGCTGCAAGAAAAGCTTTGTTTCCCTGCAAATGGGTTAGTGTTCATCTCAATTTTCATGAATATGATAGCCTGTACATACATGTATGAAAGCTTATTTTGCTGACATTTTATTTTTTTATGGAATCTAGCAATGGTTATCTTAATCAAAGGCACAGCATTCAAAAACCTCTGGATATTTAGCTAAATTTCGATATTGCGCATTGATTACTTTCTCAAAAGTAGCGGTCTTTATCGGATGAAAACGATGAAAGGTTAACCCCAGATGTAAATAGACGCGTGAAATATACGTAAATAAAAAAATTAAACAACTTAAATAAATAAACCTAAAAAATTAAAGAAGAAAGCAACGTGCACTGACAGTTTGATGTTGACATTTTTCTGGAAGAAAAAGTTCCCATTTTCGACATGCAATTCCTGCACCGTTTGATTAATGTACGAATGAAATTCATCAGAACATGTCAAATTAGCCTTTCCTGGGTACCCTCCTTCTGACCATCCTCTTCCTGGGTATCCCATTCTTGCCTACAAACTTAACGCCCACCCTCCTCCTCGGTGGGTTGGGTGGTTCGGAAACTTTCCTAAAGGTTGGATGGTTGGGGGGAGGAGATGTTTATTACGAATTTCGGGCCCCATCCTGGTGGTTGAAGTACTACTTTTACCACTTTTTGGACGCCGGGTACCCCGGCGCCGCACTGAATTTTTTAAATAATTCTAACTTCTTAACTTTTAAAATTACGTTTTTCAGTATTAGCCGCATATAACTCAAATCCTGACAGCGAAAAAACAAAAATTTTTAAGCCAAAGACATATTTTTTACTCCGGCGGCTTTTGGGCACCGGCGCCAGTCGGCGCCGGTGCCGGCGCCGATTTTTTAAAATTTCTAAGCCGGCGCCGATTTTCGAAAGACCGGCGCCCGGGTTGGCGCCGATTTTTTGTAGCGTGCAGGAATATATACAGGCATGTAATATGACATTTGGAAGCCCCTGCAATAAGCTTTATAATGGTCTCAAGACCAATTAGCATTGTCTCGTAAAAGTACTACTTATGCGCGTTTGAATGCTGAACAAGTATTCAAAATGACAATTTTCAAAAATCGCGTTTTCGACAACTTTGTCTCGACTTAAAATGGAAGTGAAAAAATTAATCGAATTCTCGTAAGTAAGAGCGAAAATTGAAAATTTGAATTCGCATTAAAAATATTGGCGAAGTTAAAAAGCTTCAAATTCGCGCCTTATTGTATTTTGATTTTTCAGCTTTTTAGGACCATCATTTGTATTGGTTATTTGTCGTATTTCTATTGGTTCGTAAAAACAATCGTAAAATGTTGTATTAGGAAAGGCATTTAAGCATGTACGGTTGACCAGTGATGTCAATAAATCCATCAAATTGCATTTGCATTTTTCGAAATCGCATGTTTATTTTCAAGTTGCACATGCACTTTTGTACTTGCATATGCAATGTGAAAGTGAATCTGCATCACTAGAAATTTATGTGCACTTCCAAAAGTGCACCTCAATTTTTTTTTTTCAAACTGTGCAGTTTGATGGCTCTTTGGATTTTAAATATCTGAAAAGATGTTCAAGATTCACAATGAGCCATCCAACTGCACAGTTAATCACTTCAGGGCACTTTTCATTATTCCACATGCATGTGTGTTTTGAAGTGCACATACATTTTCAGAAAATGCCGATGCAATTTCGAATTATATCTGCAATAACAAAAGTGCATATGCAATTCTGGAACGCACATGCAATTACGAAAGTGCATTTGCACTTTTATGCACTTATTGACATCACTGCAATCAACACAATATTCCACTAAATTTATTTACAAAACGCCTTGATTTTTATATTTCAACCACTGCCTAATCTTGAAAATATTAATTACAAATTAACTGATTATCGTCAGAAGGCTGTTTATCAAAAAGAACTTTGTTTATCGCACTTTGCATGATACAAGCCCCCTTAATAGGCAGTTAAAATGTTCATAAGTATTCTGAAGAAAATTTCGTTAACAAACCAGTTCGATTTCACTGAAAAGAAAACTGTGCAAAATTTATCGGTGTACGAATAATAAGGCGGGTGTAAAACAATTTGAGCCAAGAAATGTTGTTTTCACAGCACCTTGTATGATACAGACTTGGAAAATGCGCAGAAAAACATTCGAAAAATTTCAGAACATTTGTTAAGTACCATGGTCGACTCCACCAAAAAAACTGCACGAACTAAACAGTGTTTTAATTATGACTCTGCAAAAAAGTGTCACATTTACTTGAACACCCTGTGTTCTTTCGTCACTCCTTTCGTCGCTTCGTAAAGAATAATTGCTTTCTCGAACCGATTAGGCTTTTCCATAGACTCACGATGATTGACCAAAGAACAGCAGTACTGAGAACACACATGCGGACCAGCCATAGAGAAAAATTTCGTTCAGATGCGGGGTCAATGTTTTCGAACACTTGTATCCACAAATGGGTTGAAAGTATTTTCAATGCCGAAAAATACTTTATCACAGTAATTTTCTATTTTGTAGAAGGCGAGTAAACTTCGGCTCTACTTCGATCATAAAAGCGTCGGAAGTTTATATACGCATCGCCCAAACTTAGCGGCCACCTTCGCTGAACAGTTTATTCCTCATCTCCTCTATATTTACAAGTTTCGTGTCAAAATGATCCTCACACTTTCAGCTACAGTCGACTCTTCGATTTTGCCGATTGTTTTTTAGAAGAATAAAATATTTACTTCTAAAAAAGCAGAATTTCGAATCATACACCTTTTTTGGATTTAGGGTATGTTAAATCGAGGTTTTGCTTTTTAGGTGTAAATATTTTATGATTCTGAAAAAACAATCGGCAAAATCAGAATCCTTGCGATATTTGGGACCAGCCTGTCAAAACAGAATAAGTAAACAATGTCGAAAAGTGAGTTAAAAAACTGTCGGACTATAGGCGGGAACGGACGTTTCGGGTGTAGAAATGTTAAAAATTTCGAAATGTTAAATCGAGAGTCGACTGTATCTAACAAGATCATCAGCTCAACATTTCAACCTGCTGGGCTTACTTAATAGGCTAAAATAAGCTGGATTTCTGAAAGACTGGTTCGATTTATAATTTCTGACTTTTTACTAAAAATGTAGAACTAGAAATGTAGCCCTGATTCCGGGCTTTCATTTGAGCTATCATTTAGAGAAAGCTGATATTTCGGCAGAGCTAAAATAAAAAAAACTTTTAAAGGGTCATGTCCGCGCTTATAAGAGATGGTGCCCGGGATTCACTTTTTTCATAATCATTGAACATCTGTACGTATTTTTCAACTTGGTTTCTAACAAAACAAGTCCTTGAATTAATTTTTAGGTGCAGTTTTGTTAGAATCAGTTTTAAAAATCCGTACAGAAGAAGTTCAACATTAGGAAAAAGATTCGCATAGCCGGGCACCACGTCTGATCAGCGTGGGCATGCCCCTTTGAAACTGCACCACCTTTTGAATTTCCGCTTTCACATTTCCTACTAAGTTTCGACTAATTTTTATTCGCAAATGGTCTGTTTGGGTTTTTTTATTCATACTTCAGCTATAAATTTTTCAGAAGAAGTTGGCTGATATCTTAGATCGATTCTCATATAACACCCCTCAAAACAAAAATTTTCAACGGCCTATCAGGAAGTAAATCGCATATCTTCCCGGGCGCTTTGGCTGTACTATTTTGTCACGGGCATTTCGGCTGTGCCACTTTGCCCAAAAAAAATTTTCTGTCGGATTTTGCCCTGAAATGCTTAAAAAAATGCCTAAAATAGCTCGATGAGGGGTAAATAGCATTGTTGTGCACGGTTTCGGTGCTGAATTTCACAGCAAAGGTGCAAAAAAGGACATGATGGCGCCAAAAATGCCTAATTGCAAAGAAGCTCACTCTCAATGTTCCGAAATTTGTTACGAGGCGGTTATATGAGCTTTCAGTCATGTGTCCCTGCAATTTATTCTTCTCACTTTTTGCAGCAAATTCTCCTGAGAAATGCCCCAAAGCGCTCCTGCTGTAAAAGATCTCAAGAAGAGACAAGAAGAAGGTGGACAAGTTCAAGCCTCAGAAGTTCCTCATCGACACGCTCGGTGGTACGGCAGCTGCAGTCTCCAAGTTCATCGCTGCTCCAATTTGAACGTGTCAAGCTATTGTAGCAGGTCAGTTTTCTATTAAGATTTTTAAATTTTGTCTTACTCAGGTCCAAGATGAGTCCAGCAATATCACTGCCGAAAACCGCTACAAAGGTTGGTTCGTGTTCCGAAGGAGCAAGGCTATGCGGCTCTTTGTCATGAAAATCTGGCTATCGTGATTCGCTACTTCCCAACTCAGGCTCTCAACTTCGCCTCCAATGACACCTACAAGTATCTGTTCGTGAAAAGGTATTTTTGTTGTCTTTATTATGCCTAAACAAATATCAATCTCTTTTGTCTCAGGTATGTCCGAAAGAGAACTTCTGGAAATTCTTTGCTGGAAATTAGGCCTCTGAAAGAGCTGCTGGTGCCACGTCACTTACTGTCGTCTATCCTGTTGATTTCGCTCGAATTCGTCTGGCTGTCGGCAAGGTGCTTCTCTTGAATTTGGTCTGGATTTATTACTCGATTTTTTTCAGACGTGAGGCAAGAAACTCGTCAATTTGTTGAAAGTGAGAGAGTTTCTTGACTCACTATGAAAAATTTAAAAATGTCCTTGGTTTGAATTCCACCTTTCGTGTCTGTGTACTTATCCTCTTATCCTCTTACCTATCCTTTTATGAATTATC